>CAJNIZ010008613.1:0-15340 GCA_905231905.1 Symbiodinium pilosum
CTTCAAGGACAGCAAGATTTTCAGAATCGGGTTTGTATTCCGAGGGAAGCAAATTTGATTTAGTTTAAGGAAACATGAGTTGTAGTACGGACCATCGTTCGTCAGAATACCAAGAAGTTGAATCGACAGGGAACACTTATAACATTATCACCCTCGAGTCACTTCAGCGTATACAAAAGCAGAAAAGCCCAAATCCTACTGCGGTGCTATGACTATTCCCGAAATTCAGATATGAAAAGGGTATATAAGACAAGGGCCAGTCATAATATTTAGCTATGATTATTCCCGAATTTCAGGTACAGGAAACCAGAATGGGCCAAATCACAGTACTTTGTTATGACTATTCCCAAATTTCAGGGTATGCATGGCAGGAAATGAGAAAAGGCCAAATGATTATCAATAGATATAAGTAGGTATGATTATTCCCAACTTTCAGGGTACCAGGAGGCAGAAAGGGCCAAATGAGAATACAAAGCTATGACGATTCCCGAATTGCACGGTACAAGGAACCAAAGAAGCCACATCATAATACTTGGTTATGATTATGTCCAAATGTCAGGGCACAAAGAACCAAATAAGGCCCAATGATACTACTTAGCCATGACTACTCGCGAATTTCAGGATACAAGGAGCCAGACAAGGCCAAATGATAATATTCAGCTATGACTACGCCCGATGATGAGGCTACAAGGAACCAAAAGGAGCATTCCAAGAGCAGCATTCCCAGAGCAGCATTCCAGCAGAACTCCCTGAGCAGCATTCCAAAAGCAGCACTCCAAGAGCAGCATTCCAAGAGCAGCCTTTCAAGCGCAGCATTTCAAGAGCACCCCTCCAAGAGCAGCTTTCCAACTGCAGTATTTCAAGAGCACCCCTCCAAGAGCAGCATTCCAAGAGCACTCCAAGAGCAACATTCCAAGAGCCCTTCCATACCACACATTCAAAATGTCCAGAGCTCTCCAACGCCACTGCAAAGCTCTCCAAGAGCAAAGCCTGCCCCAGAATACATGAAATGGCATAATTAGTGTAATTATGCAGTGTTCTGGTTGTAATAGGGTTCGGTTTTGTGATCTTGAGACCGGTTGTGATAGAGTCCGCTTTTCAGTTGTAGTAGGGACCATCTGGTTGTGGAATAGGACTTCCGGTTGTAATAGTGACTATTTTCGGGAGAGGGGGAGGGGGAGCGGGAACTGGGGTGACAAAAGGGTTTTGGGAGGGGAGGGGTGGCACGGGAGAGGGGTGGTCTGCAAGGGGGAATAGACGGTTTTAAAGGGTTCCAACCAATTTATTTTAAGCCCCTATAGTTTTCCCAAAGGATGAAGCACGTCAAGTCGTTTTCAGCGCAAAGGCTTACGGTTCAGGACCTAGAGTTTGGGTTGAGGGTTTAGGGCTTCAGGGTTGTGGGCTTGGGGTTTAGGATTTTGGGATGTAAGTTTACGCTTTCAAGGCCCTGGACTTGGAAAGGAAGGCAGTGATTGCTCAATGCCTGCCAGAGTCATTCATGATACCGCCACCGTCCCCGGGCGCCATAGCGCTCGGAAAAAAACACGTTCCCCGGGATTGGACTGATGGTGTAGCACTGAAGGTTCCAAATTATGTGTTGAAGTGTTTGAGAACCACTCTAGACCCTAAACCCCAAGCCCTGCAAACCTTACAGCCTGAATTCAGGAGTTGGTCTAGTCCTGCTACGTCCGCTGATATTGTCACCATCATGACTTCCCCTACCCACCCCCCAACTATTCCTCCCTTAGCTCCAGCTTAGTCAGGCTGGAGCCCGTCCACCCCCTCCGCCAGAAAATTAAACCAGACCGAAAAGAGACCTTACGCCGATAATGGTTTGGTTTTGTGTAAAAGGGCGTGTGAGAGTTTCCCGTGTTTGTGTGAGGAACAGCAGCTGCTTGTACAGCCCAAGTGTGAGTTCCATCAGTGTTTTTTTCTTTTTCCCTTTGTTGGTACCAAGTCGATTTAATGGCTCTGCACATGCAACCAAGCCTAGACTCTATACCCGAAACTCGGGCAAGGCCCGGCTATGGTCCCTACGCCTAAACTGGATCAATGTACACCCCCGGGTGGGTACTTATCATCTTTATATTCCAAAGGAGGCCCAGACAGGTCGGGTTTAGGGTTTAGGGGTGTACTAGCCAAAAAAGGAGCCATGTGGAGTTACCCGTCTGCTAGCTAGCCAACTGTAGGTGTCCATGACTTTATAGTTTCAATCTTTGTTGCTCTGATTTTCCTATACTTCCAACGAGGCCACGGTAGGTACGATTTATGGACTTTAGTATCCAAATTATGTGTTACCTGTACCTGACCCCCAGAAATATGTGGAACAATGGTCTTCTGGTGTATTTGTTTTGTGTTTTAGGGTTTTGGGCTATTGTTTTCCCTACTTCAAGGGTCCAGGTAGACTTGCGGCCCTAGGGCTTGTGAAGGCGAACCCATAAAAGCTCAATGCATTTTTCGGCTTAGCAGGGGCTCGGTCCAAGTTAAAGTGGGGAAAGGCTTCGGGAACGACAATGAGGCATGTCTGCACGGACTTCCTGCTCTTCTGATGACTTCATCTGGTTAAGGGGGTGTGACTCCAAACCCTAAAGTGTGAGGCCCTGTGAGGGCGATTTCAACCTTTTGGGTTTAGAGCTTGAAGAAACCTCAAACCTTGAACTTCACTTCGAGCCCCTGACTTATAGCCTCAGACCCTAAGGTGTCAGGGTTTAGAGTTATTTAGAGTTTAGGGTTTATGGTAAGGCATGATGGGGATAATCGTTTTTAGGGTATTAGTGCTGGGGCCGGGGACGTTGAGTACGCCGGGGATCAGGGATAACTTGGAACTGTGGGGTCTCCGAAACCCCTAAAGCCTAACACAAGGATTCTAGATTAGTGTCTCAGGTGCCGCCACGCCATGCATCAGTAGCCAAACGCGAAACCTTGAACCCTAAGTTCTCGATACTGGGGATATAATCCGTAAGAATCATGTGACTCAAAGAAATTAGGGTCCCTAAGCTCAAGCTCTAAACCCGAAACCTTAAACCCTAAATTCGGGTTTGGATTGAAGGTTGCGGGTAAATCCTGAGCCCTTAAACCACATCCCATGAGACCCTGCGTGATTGGACCGCAACCGGTGCCCGTGAGGTCACATAGAAAGGTTCTAGGTTTGGTGCGTTGTTTAGCTTGCTGGGCGGCTAGTAGAGAATCAGGGAGTATGTTGTGTAGGGCTTAGAGTGTAAGAGTGTAGGGGAAGATAGCACTTTGGGATTACATGGGCCATTGTCCAAACTCCTAGTATCCCCCTTAATAACCCCTATTATAGTCCCCTATATGATGCCCTATATAACCCCCTTTAAGGAGTTTAGACTGGGGCTCATATGGGAGTATGTTCCCCTTATTCCCTGCTGACCCCAGTAGATTTGCTGATGTTGGCCATCCTGAAGGAGCTCAGAAACTGTGCTAGAACCATAGCCTTTTCAAGCTGTAGGGTACTTAGGGTCCTGTAGGAAGACCTGTTTAGACCTTCCTCCTACCCTCTATTAGGGCCTAAGTACCAACTATTAGGGACCATATATCCCCAATTAAGGGTACAAGGAAGGTCTATAGGGTTGATCTTTTAGCCACTCATGCCACTCATGGCTTTGAGGAAGGGCATGGAAGTCCCTGCGTTAGTTTTCATAAGCCCTTCTCCCTTACACTAGCACTCCGCACCCGCAGAATAATTTTCCCCCCAAGTTGACATTGGTGCTATACTTGGTGTACACGTCATCAGGGGGTGCCTGTACCCTAAACGGTAATCCCCAAACCCTACACCCCAAATCGGGAGAGGATTATGCTTCTTGGGCGGCTGAGCCGCGACGAGAAAGCACGACCACCGCTGCCAGCGCGGGCGTAGAAGCTTCAAAAAGTTCTGCAGGCCGAGTATGCCGAGGTTGCTTCAACCAAGTACTTGGGGGGGGGGTTGGGGGATAGGGTTTAGGGTTTAGTGTATCAATGGAAATGGAAATGGACACTACTATATGGAAAGGGAAATGGACATTCCTATATCAGTTAGGGCTTAGGGTTTAGAGTTTATGGTCATGGGGACTTTGTGCGTATACGTACAACCCCCAATAACCTACATAGTAAACGCAGTTATCGCTATGAATAACATACTTACCGTAATTACTGAGTCAACCCATTATTGGGTTGTAGAGGGTTTATGGGGATTAGGGTTATATAGGGCTTGCATTATACTGGAGTATCTCGCCCAAATTCCACTGAAGCCTAGTTGAGCAGAGTTTTTTTGTAAGTATGTAAGGGATATGATGGAACTGGTTCTATACGATTGCTCGCGCAGCCTCTGGCCTGCAGGGCGTAGTTGCGGCGTGGTTGCGCGTAGTCATGTAGAGTAGTCTCATCGGTTTCGCGTAGTCTGCGTAGTCTGTATGTTGTGTATAAGATAACAACATGCAGAGGCAAGTTGTAAACAAGAAGAGGTTCGTGCTGCATAGATTCCTCTATAGCCCCGGAGTGCCTCGTAGTCCGCGTAGGCAGCGCGATAGTAAACGTGTGTTCGCTTAGTCTGGTCTGCAGAGAAAACAGCCACCCGCGTAGGAAGTCAATCTTAGTATAAGGACTTTAACCTACAAAAAACAGTGCTCAGTTGGCTGGTGTTCACAATCCCTTATGTAATTTCTCGAGCAATCTCAAGAAGAAACCCTTCTGCGGGTGTCCAAGAATAGTTGGTCCCCTGAACCCTGAACCCTGAACCTTAAACCCAGATGGAGCTATAGTCCCCTTTAAGTAGATAGAATATGGGGTATATGGGGATCTTGTTATAACATACCCAAAACCAGATTCTCTTTGCTTAAGGGGGACTAAGGATCCCATGAGGGTAGTTTGCCAGGCCAGGCAGTGGGTTTGAATCATCTTGAAGGCTCCACCCGTGGATCCTCATCTTGCTGTCGCCATCACCACTGCCCTCATGCTCATCTTCTGTCGGGGTTATATTGGGGTCGTATTAGGGTTATGTTAGGGTTATGCTAGGGTTGTATTAGGGTTATATTAGGGTTTTATTAGGTTAAATTAGGGTTTTATTAGGGGTTATATTGGGATTATATTGGGGTTATATATGGAAATGTGGCAAGTTCTCTCGGAAACTTTCCGCTGGGCTCTGCATCGATGCAAATGTCCTGAAGATCCCCAGTCCCGAGGGATGGGCTGCCGAGATCCCCCCTCAAATCATGGCCCCAGAAGTGTAAGGAGATGCTGTTATAAGAACAAATATGAGCTGTAGTCTAAACTCCTTAAAGGGGACTATATAGGGGACTACTATAGGGGTTACAAAGGGGGATATTAGAAGTTTAGACTCTAGCTCATATAGGGTCCATGCGGTCTAGGGTTTTTCGCGCCGTGGTCGCAAGCCCAAAGCTCTAAATTCATAAGTTGCAGGCTTGACTGTTGGGTGCCTCCGTGTTTGGGCTCTAGCCTCCCCCAAAGGAGGCCATGAACTTTTCGCGACTATGCGCCGTGGTTGCATTACGGTGGATGCTAGGAATCCTGCATGACCCTAAGTACCCTAAACCTTGGGAATTGCTGTGCCATAGCATACTAAGGTCATGAAGTATTTTTATCAAAAATACAGTCGAAGATTCAGGGCTTTAGGTTTGTAGCGTGTAGCTTTTACGTTGAAGCTAATGGGTAGATATCGATATCTGTAGGCTCAGAAGTACCACCGCAAAGGGTATTTAGGGTTGAGGGCTTAGGGTTTAGCGTATTTAGGATGTTCAGGATTTGTGGTTCCCCAGCTTTTGTATCTTTGCCTCTGGGCATAACTACTCATGGCGGAACCTCCACGTAAGGTCTTGGTGGTGGTGGTGGTGGTGGTGGTGGTGGTGGTGTTTCCTCACTTTAGGCTGAGGTCTAGGGTTGATGACGGAGGGTTGAGGGTTTACTTACTTCGCCAATAGAAGAACTTTAAACTTTTTGGGCTTCCTTTTGGAGTCTCTCTTATACAACTCAATCTTTTTTAGCCTTGGTTATTGGGGGAGAGAGTTTGCCTAGAGGGTGGTGGACTTAGTAGGTAGGTTATGAATAAGGATGATTGGGTTTACTACACAGGCTATAGGTTGGGTACTGCTCCCACTCATTTCGGGTTGGCTAATATTCACACTGAAATTAAGCGGATACATATAGCCCTTCACATGACCCCTGCTATAGATTGTTAGTGGGGTGGGGGGCAGGCCCCAAGTAATCGGGGTTATAAGCATATTTTCGAAGTCTCCCTAACCCCCCCAAGTAAGCCCTAAGCCCTAAACCCAAAAGTGAAGCCGAGGCAATAGTAGTAGGTGCAGCAGCGATATTGGAATTCCATGAAAACATTCAAGGGCTTACGGCAGTTACTGTATCCAAGGATATAGTCCCCCTTAAGTACATAGAATATGGCTTTAGGTATATTATAATAAGATCCCCCTTCTCCCCCATATTCTATCTACTTAAGGGGGACTATGGGGTTTTCCGGGCTAATAGAGGCCGACGCCGGCAAGGACGGCGATCACCATATCTAGGAGGTGGCGGTAGAGGTGGAGGCTGGAACCCCAAACCCGAACCCTAAACCCAAAATCCTGAACCCAAAACCTTAGATCCTGAACCCCAAATCCGAAGTCCTGAGCCCTGAAGTTTAAACCCTAAGCCCTAAATCCTGAACCCTCAGCCCTAAGTCCGGAACCCTAAGCCCTAAGTCCTGAACCCTGAGCACTTAGGGTAGATATTCATAAGAAACATGAGTTTCTTGCATTCATCGGAGCCTGCCGGCACGAGCGCAGTATCCTAAAGCGCACGGCATGGTGTTCAACACTGTGAACCCACACGAATGCTTAGTCCCTCACTGAATAGTAAGCACCAGGCGACCCTGACGCCCTCCTCCCCCCTCAAAGGCTTCAACCTTTAAACTCCTAAACCTAAACCCTGAACCCTAAGCTTAATCCCTACACTTCTGAAGACCGATACTCCCCTCCCCCTCCTGCTAATAGATATGTTGCTCTAAAATGCCGCTTCATTGAGGTATTTCTCTTTTATGATGGGATGAATCTAGACCCCCGCCAACACCCCCCAAAGCACCTAAAAACCTGTAAATCTTTTAGCATTCCTAAACTCCTAGACCCTAAGCACTTACCCCCACGCCCTAAATTCTAAACCCTAATCCCTAAGCCCAATGTCCCAAACCTTAAGACTTAGCTTAGATCCTAAATCCTGAGCCCAAAGCCCTAAACCCTCAAAGCCTGGAAGCCGTCCCCAGGAGGGGCAGCTTATGGCTGCACTCGAGACATTGTCATGACAGGCGGCCGCGCTTAGGGTGATTTAGGAGCCCTCACATATCCGAGCATGGGGTCTCCTAAAACAAGGGGCGCCATTGAGGGGGTCCCAGTAATGAGGATAATCTAATGTTTATCCGGATGGATAGGGTTATACAGATATGTACAAGTTTTTTGATAGTAGATAGCCGTAGAGGGCATTGTTGCTTTATCTGGGGCTGAACATGCCTTCATGGTGTATTGCACAGTGCAAATGATGACCTACCACCCTCCCATGGTTGTTGTCCAATGCCCTGATTAGAGTTTAGGTTTTTTTCGCGCTTGGGGTTTTAAAGTTTCGGGCTTAGGATGACACAACCCTAAACCCTAACAGTTGTAGGTCTAGGGCAGCGATGCTAGATATCTCTACTCTGAACTCGTGACTTGCATCCCTTAGCCTAAAAGGGGCCCTGGGCCATATTTGGGAGCATAAGAAGACTATAGGGATGTTGGGTTTAGGGTTGACCATATTCTCCCTGCCTTTCCCATGCACGCTTACCTTTCCAAATCCCTAGATGCTAAACAACTCTGCAGCTGCCCCAGCGGCCGCAGCATTAAACCCTACTCCCTAAGCCCAAAGCCCCTGACCCTTAGACCATTAACTCTGTCTAATCCCCGCCCCGTAGACCCTAGATTGTCTTGGGTTTCCAATACAATCCAGGCATGTTTCGCACCCCCAGATTCGCGCTGTAAACCCGCTAAACTCTGCATCATAAAAACTGCTGTTTGGTCCTATAGGCTTCAGTGTGGGCCTTCTATAAAGGCAGCAACAGTTAATAAGAGCACTCCGACACGATCATGCATCTTAGGGTTTAGGGTTCAAGGATTTAGGGTTTAAGGGTTTAGGGTTTAAGGGTTTAGGGTTTAAGGGTTTGGGATTTAGGGTTTAGTGTTTGGGAGACCACAGCGGAAATGTAATTCGAAGAAAGCCGCTTGCAATGCCCGACCGCCCTAATATGTGATATCCCTAGGTTGTGTGAAGATTGCGCATTCCTGAAAGACATTGGGGTAAGAATTGGACTGTCATCCAAGAGCCCCGACACCCCAAGCCCTAAAGCCCGAAGATCATGAGCCCCTGAAACCTAAACCCTAAACCCTAACCCTCGACTTGGTTTCCAAGCCCTGCGCCCCTAACCCCAAAGCCATACTCTAAAGCCTGCATCTCCTCACATCCCCCCTTAAAATCCTGAGATAATGAGGATAGAAAGGCGCATAAACTCTAAACTTTGATGGTCACAGGGGTCGCTAGAAGGCTCAAAGTTAGCATTGGCTCTGATCACTCTGCCAAAGCCCGAGCATGAATCCCCAATACCTAGCTGCTTGATGAATGAGTTTAAGTAGGGCTTAGGGTTTGGGGTAATGTAGACCCCTGATTAATAAACCTCCTCCCCTGAATAGGGATCATAATAGGGATCCTATAATATTAAGGCCCTTAAAAAAGGACGGGGTTTATTAATCACACGTCTACATTATAAAGTTATGAAAGCCAGCGCGCGCCCGCCTCGGCTGTCGGGTTGCAGACCACAGAAAGAGAGGTTGGATTTGACTCCTTGAATAATGTGCACCCCTGAACCCAAAAACCCATGTCGTAGCACTGGAGTAGTACTGGAGGGGATGCTTCGACGAATCAAGAACTCTTGGAAGGTTTTTTTCATGGCAGGGCGGCATCCCACCTGTACCAGGTCTGGCCTGAGGATTCATCCAGGGCCCTGGATCCCTAAACTCTAAACCCTAAACCCCAACCCTAAACCATATCTGTAAACTAAGCCCTAAGCCCTAACCCCAGAATCCTTGTAGTCCCCTTAAGGAGATAGAATATGGGTTATATGGGGATCTTATTATATCATAGTATAATCTACTTCAGGGGGACTATGAATCCAAAACGCTAAACCTTCTCGAAGACTCCTAGGTTGGGACTTGCAGGACTGCTCTTCCACCCCCGGGGCCCAAGTGGAAAACCACATGGAAAACAAAATCAAGTATAAACTGGAAACCCTAGGTCCCTTCAAAAGATTACATAAGGTTTAGCGTTTTTGATTTAGGGGTTTTGGTGTTAGGGCTTAGGGTTTAGTTTACTGATATGGTTTACCTAGGGCTCGGGTTGGAAGATGGAGTGGACATTTCGGGGGCATTAGGGGCTATACAGGGATTTAAAGGTAATGCCTACATCGGCCCTGAGATCTATGAATAATACCTACATGGCCTTTCTCGTGGGCTGTGTGGATGCCGGCCCAGCTAGACGACACGACGACTTAAACCCTAAACCCTCAACCGCGATGATGTTGCCGGAGTGTTCAGAAGCATGTCCTGAGCCACGATAGTGTTCGGGCGGTGGATTGCCATTGCTGGTGGGTCGGGGTGCTTTCCCTAAGAGTCCAAGGACCGAAATATAAAGGCCTTAGGTTCCAAACACTATTCCGGTATTATAGTATTGGGGCTCCAAACCCTGCTGACTTGAGTCCTGGGACCTAACTAATTCCTTGATTCCAAATCCTGGCTGAAAAGCTTACATCTCCCTGCACAACATCTGTAACTTCCCATATGAGTCATGCAAAGCCCTGTCTCGACTCCTAAGCCCTCAAACCTATAGCTCAGAATGCAAAACTGAAAGGCTTCTGGTAACGTACAGTGAGAGCCTGTGCCTACAAGATGCTAGAGTAAGGGTCTTTAACGTTCGGGGTTACTACAGCCCTCGCACTATCCTGCACCAAAACCAAAGCCCTGAACCTGGCCTAAACCCCAAACCGTAAACCGTAAACGCTAACCCCAAACTCTCAACTCTAAACCCCAAATCCTAAACCCTAAAACCCAAATTCTAAGCCCCAAGCCCCGAAATCCTAAAGCCAAAAGCCACAAACTTAGCCTGCAAAGCTTGTGTGTCCTATCAGCACCCTCTGTTCGGCTTGGCGTCTGGGCGACCTCGGAGCCTCACATGGAAGGAGCCCCGTGCTTTGTTTTTAGGCGGAATGTATCCGAGTCCCGGGTTTTATAGGGGTGTAGAGGAACAATGGAGAATCAAATGGGATTATACGGGATTGCAAGGAATATCTGAGCTACTGCCAATGTTAGGCTTACCAAGGACCATTACGGGTGGGCATAGGGGTCCCTTGGATAGAGAAGTATGGTCCCAAAAGTATTTCCTAATAGGAACCCATGTCCATTAATGCACGGGAAACATGGACTGTGGCTCGTATCGGGAGTACTGTAGCGATCCATCCGTTCACTTGCAGGGGCTTAGTTTGTAGCTCACCCAGGGTTTATAGGGCTTGGGGTTTAGTTTTGGGGTTTATGTCCCATTCCCTTTTTTGAAAAGGTTTGGAAAGACTCCTTGTGGGATTTCCTCGTGGAGCCCGACATGCCCATCAACAAGATGGGCGATAAAAGGAGAAATCGCAACCCTAAAATCTGAACACTAATCCCTACTTGTAAGCAACCACTCGACTGCAAGCCCTGATTTCTAGACCTAAATGCCCCAACTACAACGTCTTCCTCTTACAGCTCTTTATGTTCCCTCAGAGGCGTGGCGTTTCGAGGACTATGAAACATAGAAGTGCCAGAGATGGCAATCATCTTGAACTACCGGAGCAAACTGATGGACGAGTGGCCTTCTTGTGGTTTAGGGTTTAAGGTTAGGGTTTAGGGTTTAGGGCTTAGAGTTCCTGATCTCCGGGATCATTAGATGAAGGCCGAGTGGCGGCGTGCGGCTGCAGCTGTGGAGTTGCCATGAATCTGCTTGAGACTTAGCTTGGACCTTAGACCCTTAACCCTCTGGGATTCCCTTATATTCCTATTACAGGTAACTAAGGGTTAACCCTTAGTAGGGGTCCTAAGTGCCAAGTAGGAATGTTCAGCGTTGAGTCCGTATTGCATGCGGTACCGAGATTCTCAGATTCCTATTCTCAACACCAACGTACTCCGGTCATTTTAGGCAATGTGAGCCCAGATATAATACATTCCCTATTTATTCCTAGATATTTGCATGCGTTCTTCTTTGCTCGTCTACGGATGCATGTTACCCCTACATTCCTAAACCCAAACCCTAAACCCTAAAACCCCAAATCCTGAACCCCAGGCCCTAAACGCTGAACCCTAAACCTTAAATCCATCCTTCTGTATATGTACTGTATTGTACTGTGTATATATATAGAGAGAGAGAGAGAGGGACACACACCCATATTCCTGAACCCGAAGCCACTTTAAACCCCAAACCTTGATACCCTAAATCCTAAACCTTAAGCCCTGAACCGTGAAAGCCTAAACCCTAATCACTAAATCCTGAGACCCTAAACCCCTAAATCATAACAAAAAAGACCCTATACCCAAATGCCTAAATCCTAATCCTTTAGACCCTAAACCCTAAACCCCAATCCCCAAACCCAGGACCCTAAACCCCAAACCCTTAGCCTTAATGCCTCAACCAAAAGCCCAAAGCCCAAGAAGGAGCCGCGGTCAGACGTTGGGCCAGGCTTCCCCATGTCTCTGGTAGCTTTCAAAGGGAGTTAACTTAGGATTTAGGATTAAGGGTTTAGGATTTGGAGTTTAGGGTTTAGGGCTTAGGATATAGGGTTTACGATTTGGAGTTTAGGATTCGGAGTTGAGGGTTTAGGGTTGTGGATTTGGAGTTGAGGGTTTTGGGGTGCGGGTCTAATGTCTTTTCGAGTAGCTCCAGGGTAGTGATGGAGAATAAAATGGCCAGAAACTTAGAAACAGACGGAAGACGCAGAATGAAATGGAGACTTCATTTTGTGGGGTTTATGGGTATAAAGGGATCTATAAAGCGCGGTTGAAGGTTCAGGGTTTATAGAGCCTAGGATTTCAGGTTTAGGGGCTGTAGCGTCTAGGGTTTCGAGTCTGACGTTTAGGGTTAGGGCTTTATGGTTCAGCTTCGGACCCCAGTTGGTAGCTTGTCCAAAAACAGATATCCCCTAAACAAAGCACAAAACTATCACAGTCCTTGATGCGTGGACGCGCAAAAACCCTTGAATTGGAAGTCCTGAAAATCTGCTTTCCCAATCCCTCAGGCTCGGGGCAGTGTTAATGAAGAGGAATTCGGCAACCCCATCCAATCAAAATTAGGACCGCGCAGCTCTCGTATGGTTAAAGTAGAGCCCAAAGTGCTGGGGGAGATTAGGACCTTACAATTATCGCATGATTAAAGTCGGGTCCTAATTGTTGGGGTTGTGCTTGCGGGGTTAATGCTCATGTATCTGCAGGGTCCCTGAGGGCACCCAGGGTCTAGGGCTTGGGATTCTAAGCCCTAAACCCTGAGCCCTAAACCCTAAATCCTAAACTCTAAACCCTAGACCCTAAATCCTAAACTCCATAAACCCTAAATCCTAAATCCTAACCCCTAAACCCAAAACCCAAAAACCTAAACCCTGTTGTGAGCAAAGTTGAGCTATTAGAATTACATGCGGGTTTCGGCATTTGAGTCTATGTACCTAGTTTAGGGTTTTAGGGTTTTAGGGTTTTAGGGTTTAGGGTTTAGGGTGTAGGGCCTCACCCAGAGGGTTCATGTACCCAATAATTCGGTACCCTTTAGAGGGATCTATAGGAGTATATAGTGATATAGGGGGTTTAGGGATAAGGGTTTAGGGTCCAGGTACCCAATAATTAGGTACTTGGGTTTCGGGTAATAGTAATTATAGTACAGGTTTTGGACAAGTACATGATTAAAAAGGACTTGGACCCTTAGGGCCTAACACGATTAGAATACGATTTTGGGGCTCAGGGTCTAGGCAGTGTAGCAGCTCGACCCCTAAAGCATGTCCTTAACCTTCCAAACCTTGAACTCCAAAACCTCAACCCTGAAGCCTAAACCCCCACTGCCTTCACTCCGCATAAGCCGTAATCCCTCAACCGTTATCCCTCAAACCTACAAAAACCCGAAGCCGAATCCCTAGACCCTAAGCCGCGGCCCCTACATAAGACCACGCCCCAAGATGACAGTGCATCATTCCCACACAAACCCCCCCAATGTGGATCCCAATGTACTAGGATCCTTATTATGAGGAGCCTCCCAAAGGATAACCCCTAATTTTCTGAGTTCCCGCCCGTGTATGTATATACATATACCATACATGAGCCCTAAGCTCTAAACCCGCAATCCCTGAACCTCAACAACCCAGCCTCTCTCGCAGTTGCTGGAACAGATTGCGGCAGCTGCGGACTGAGACAGACTTCCACGAAAATGGGCTCTGAGTATTAAGTGGGGGGTTGCCGTAGTCTTCATGATAGGGTGCGGGGCTTAGGACTTTGAGTACGCGTTTGGTTGGTATACTAATCATGGTCCCTGGATGTTCTCAGGTAGTTACATGGGAGCTTCCTGGGGCTCAAGGATTTGGAGCTTTGGGTTGAGGATGAAGTGGTGCGGGCTTATCATTTAAGCTATGGGGTTCAGGGTAACGTGGACCCATAATTAATAAACTCCCCTCCGGCCCAAATATTAGGGTCCCTATTATTATCCCCATTAAGGCGCGGGGGGTTGTTAATCATGGGTCTGGGTTAGTTCCTCGGGTTTAAATTTTGGGTGTCCTGTAGTAGCACAAGCAAGCAGATAGCTGCAGGGTTGGGTATGTGCCATCTTTCCCGGCAAATGTCCCTGTTTGGGCCCTGCAAGTAAAGTTCCGAATACTTGAAAGCAAGTCTGAATGATCTGGGAGTGTCCAACAACTAAGGCGTTTTGAGGGTATGATGTGGTATCTGTATATATATATATATCTATTATATGAGGGACCCCTGTTTTCAAATGCCCATTTTTAAGTGTAAGCTGCGTAAGATCCAATCAAGGCCTGCAATGGAATCCCTGCCGTAACCCGGACTAAAACGCAACAGTCCTACATGTGGCAGTTACAATGGGGCCCTCCAAAGACTACTGTTCTTTGAAGCCGCGCCTATATGGCCGGCTGTGTTCGTTTGCTCTGAAGAGAAGATTGCTATTGGGATGCCTGTCGGATAGCAGGACATGAAGTCATCAATACAGTGAGAGCCAGAAGGTTCAGGATTTAGGGATTTAAGGTTTAGGAGCACTGGTGTAGCCCTACCCCGAGGCATAGAAAGAGTTGAAAGTAAGATAACATATCCTGTGTCCACGTCCGACGGTTTACCCTAAAATATCATGATCCTTTATTATGGGGATACCGAAAAAAATACACCCAATTTTCGGAAACCTCCATATAGCCCCCAAGAATAGCCTTCATCATGCCAAATCATCTATCACAAAGCCCCACTTGCGGGAGTTTGAAGGACTTAGTAAGTATGCTGAAAGCCCGACAGTAACCCAGTTGTCCTCATTATGAACCTATCATTTAAATTTACGAATTCCCTAAACCCTCAACTCTAAACCCAAACCTACTTAGTCCCCCATGAGACCCTCTAAGTAGACCTTGAATATGGCTTAGGGTTTAGGCTTTAGGATTTAGGATTTAGGGTTTAGGGTTTAGGATTTGGGGTTTAGGGTTTAGGGTTTAGGGTTGTTGTGGCTGAAGGCCGGCAATGCGTGGACGCCGTACGACGCATCACTAGCTGCCTGCGGCCCAGGGAGTTTGGAGTTCTGGGAAGCTGGGCCACACCGGCTATGTACCCTAGGGCTCCATGTCTGTAAATAATTCCTACATGCGGTCTCAAGGTCTATAAATATGACCTACATTGGGCTATTTGGAGTCTTAGGGGTAGGGATTCAATAGGGGTAGAGTGTGAGATCTTTGAGGAACTGTTTGGTCTTGCCGCTGTTGGGTAGTCCTTCTTTGCACTCAGGGGTTTGGAGATCCCAAAAACTACTGTTTTGTTGGTTTCTATAGGAGGAACTTACAAGTTACAAGCGTGGAAGACAGGTTCTCTTGGGATTGTACATGGCCATAGAGAGGAGATTTCATCTCCACAGCTCTGGGAGCAAAGGTTGAGTGTTTCAGAGTGTGGGGGCTAAAGTAAACAGCTCCAAGTCTTCTATTTGAAGCCTGCTGTAGAGGCCCCAAAATTCCTAATATTATCCTTTATCACCTCGCCTTTGTCCATGACATGATATT
>CAJNIZ010008613.1:15430-30238 GCA_905231905.1 Symbiodinium pilosum
ATATATATATATGTATATATAGATCTATATGCCTTGATAGTTTGGCTAGTATAGACTGTTACTGGGGTTGGGGCAGTAAGCAACATTCATTTGGTGATTTCCATAGATAGGCAATCCCAAACATAGACCCCAATACGTTTGAATCCTTATTATAGGGACCCCCATGAAGGGTACCTCTAATTTTTGGAACCCCCATCTACCTAGGTCCCAAGTGTCTCAGTAATTTGTTGACTTTTGAGAGGACTGTTTCCCGGAGCAGCATCAAGAACCCCTTGTAGGTTTCGCAAAAGTAAGGGTACCCCTGTTTTAGGGGTCTCCATAATAAGGACTATAGTATTTGGGGGGTCTAAGGAAACTACCACTCCTTCCATGTACTTCCAGGTGCTTGGCTCCGTCGCGAACCCTAGCCCCAAAGAAAACAAGGCCTCCACCAAACGAAAAGATTGCGTGATGTTTTAGGCCAAGCTCTCGGTGGCCCCTGAAGCTCGAACCGGGCTTAGGAACAGGTTGGGACATTCAAGTTTGGTTGCTAAGAAACTGTGGCACCAGAGCACAAAAGCCTAACCCCTATTCCCTTCAGCCTCTACACCAGGTCTTTGTCAAAGACAACCAGCTGGAATTCGTCGAAGAGGGCTTGTATGAGCTGCTTGGGCTTTTGAGCTTAGGGTTTGGGGATCCAGGATTTGGGGGTTTTGGGTTCAAGGTTTAGGGCTTGGGGTGTAAGGGATGGGTGTAAGTGTAATCCAATCCTCCCACCCTGCTCCTTCCCGTCCGTCAATTGGGGATGTCCTTAAATTAATTCACTTGAAAACAGGTCTTTAGGTAATTTCTCCATTTGCGCAAGAATAATTTAGTAATTTAGGCCAAGTCACTAGTTTAGGCCAAGTCACTAAGCTAGGCCAAGTGAAAATATCCAAGAGGGAATGCTTGTTTGCAGGATCACTGGGGGGACGGGAGGTTTAGTATTCCAGGTGGCAGACGGCGGATGGAACGGTACATGCGTGAATCGTAGCAAAAACTATCCTCATCTAAGGTGAGTAGGATCAATCGGGCACCCCGAAACCTCAAGAATGGCATGGAGCCCTTGGCAGGAACAGCCAGAATCTCCAGCGAATTCTCAAGCCTGGATAGTTGTTTAATGCACGAAGTTGGGATTCTACTTCATGACGCCCGAGTCCCCGACCCATTGGAGCAGAATTTCAAAACGAGATATCGCAGTCCCCAATATAAGAACCGAAACATACCTGGATCAACCCTAAACCCCAGACCCTAAACCCTAAACCCTAAACCCAAAATTTCTACCTATGGCCGGAGGGCGGAAGGTTGACAAGGCCTTCCCTCAGCCTCGCGATCCCCTACCCTGAGGATGAAGCAGCCTGCTAGTTAATGAGGGTTTAGGGTTTTGGGTTTTGGGTTTATTACTACAATGCATTTGATATTCGAGGTGATGTTTTGTCTTCGTGGTGCTGGGGAGTTGCTCTCAGAGGGGCTGATGGCTGGGTTTCGCCGTGTGTTTCTCAAAATCATGAGCTCCTTTTTTATAGTACAGCCTCACACACTTGCGGAGTATTCAGATACTCCTTGCTTCCGTAGGAGGGAGAACCCAACCTGTCACCCGGTAATATCCCATGGTCCTCTATACCCCTGGTACTTACAATGAAAGAAAACACGCGTGTCTCGTGATACACCTGCCCAACTCTTAGACCCTCAATCCCTGTAGTTTCATCTCATCTTCCATTTCATGATCTCCTTCATTTGATTCTCCATTACCCCGCAACCCTAGCCCCTAGACTGTACAACTCCTTTATACAACCATATGCCCCTGTAACTCAGCTAAGCCAGCACTCCAAGCGCTCAGGTTATGCATACCCTTATTGTTTGCCGATGTGGTGTGGATATCCCTGGAACGAGGCCAGCTGTTGTGCGATTGGCGTGTTCTCACAATTCTGATTTTTGGGGCTTGCCATACTGGTTTCGTGCCAATCTGAGGGACTCTCCAACTTGTGGTCTGAAGAAGAGATGACAGACTGATAGGGGGTCCATGGTTCAGGGTTCAGGGTGATGTAGGTCCCAACAGCATCGCTCTGTGAACCCGGTCTTCAAGTCTACAACTGCATCTTCCAGACAGACCCACTGCAGGTTTTGCGTGAGGAGAAAGATTCTAGGTACCCCGACCTTACCGGACCTTACCTTCAATGGTGCATTATGCAGAAATCCCAAATTGGCGTAAATTTCAGGTTTGGACTTGCTGTAACCCAGACCCCCTAAAGGAAGAAAAACAATTGACCACCCCAAAAAATGATCCCCTTTTTTACATTAGGGAAACGAGTGGATTATTGGGAGTTTTCATTTTTCGGATCCTTTAGGGTGTGTCAGAAGTTGGCCGGAACATTCGTTGCCGGAGAATGCAGGCAAGAAAGGCCACAGCCAGGCCCCTAGGAGATTGGGGTTTAGGGTTTGGAAGGTAGAACCCCCCCCCCAATATTACGAAATGCGAGTGTTATCTGTACCAATACGTATAGAGACTGCTTGGATGATCTTTTGACTTGGTAAGTCTGCCTACTATCCCCATTAACCCCTATTATAAACCCCATAACCATAGTTTGAAACTAAGCGGACTTACTAAGTCAAGAGATCCTCCAAATATACGTGCACTGTGAATCTGAGGTTAAGGTCAAGAGTGTGTTGCTGAACGGTGTGCAGGCGGACTAGGGAAGGGTTCTGGCAGTATGCGGAAATCATCTGGAACTTGCAGTGCAACTGAATATCACGAGCATGAGAGGGTAGACGGACCGTGAAGGGCATGTACGTGGCACTATAGGGCAGACAAATCGTGGTACTCAGGATGCGGACCAGCTAACCCATGGCAGTAAGAATGGGCCAAAAAACAAGGGTGAAGGTGACGCTGAGAACAAAGACGTCAAGGGCTAGATGGCTAACGCGTGATCAATCGAGAGAGGGTGTACCAAGTGTGCAGTGTAAACAAGCTGTTTAGAACCCACCCGGCAACCTACACACCTTCAGGTAAGAACCCTTTGCCGAGCCAGGCAGACGAAAAATCCAAAGGGTTGTAAAAAAAATCCGCGTGCCAGGACAAAAACTTCTGGGTCCCCTGAGTACGGGTCCCAAATACCATTCAGATTATAGTATTTGGGCCCTCAAATCCGATTATTCGAGTCCTGGGACCCCTTATAGGGATAGATCCTAAACCCTACCTGGGCCCCCCCAAAATGTGTAGAACATTTTTTTTTCGGATTTTGGTGCCATTATTTCACCTGCTTTTGGGGTCCAGGTAATCCCTAAACTCCGAAACCAATTTTCCGAAGGCCTCTTGGCTTGAGAAACTCTTTTTCTTGCTTGCTCCAGGGGAGCCTTGCTCCAAACAGTGGATAGGTATAGTACTGGGGGTCCCTAGGTCCCCTTGAAGGTGCTATAGGGATATTTAGGAGTCAGGCTTTGGGCTTTTTAAGGTTTAGAGTCTAAGATTGATACGACGACTCCTACCTTGAAGTGGAGAAGATGGTATTCCAGTGTCGAATGCCATGCGGTTGAGGGTTGAGGGTTTAGGGCTTAGGGTTTATCACCCGCAGCAGGGACTGAAAGTCCTTTGTAAGTACAAAAATTCAATTACACTGGACTCTAAACCGCAAACGACTTTGTTTTGTCCCACCACACCCCAAAGAGCCCAGAATCCTAAAATGTGAGCCGTAAATTTTCTGCCCCCAAGAATTATACATCCCAAAACCTCAAAACCCAAGAATCCCAAGAAGCTTGATGCCCCTACTGTTTATGGATGAAATCTTGCACCACTTAGGGGCCCTGAACTACAGTAATTCCTAGGACTTTAGGGACTTAAGGTGGTGCAAGACTTCCTCCATCAACAGTATGTCATCCCCAGAACCACCCCCAAAAAGGCCAGTTTAAAGAGCTTCTCCCCTGTCAAAGTGTTCTTCATTCAGGGACGGAGCGTGATACGCCATATCCTTCGAGTCCTTCACGGGGCGCGGAGGCGAAACAGAGCAGCAGTTTTATGATGTTTTGGGATATGGATGGATTTGAGGTTAGGGTTGATGGTGCAGGCAGGAAATCTGAGTGGGTGAATCCCTTCCCCGAATATTAAAGCCCCCACCCCTAATTTTCAACATTCCCAATCTGTTATGGTCGTATACTACCATGGGCATATTATTTAATAGGGGTGGGGTGGGGGTTGAAATTAGGGGAGGTGAGTCCCATTGTTTCAACTTGCAGGTTCTGTTGGAAAGAAGTGCGTGGTGTGCGCGATCTCGCGCAGACAGTTTTCGGCCAATCGATTATGAGCATGCTATATTCCGCCTTAAACCCCAAAAGGCAAAGCTGGCCATGAATTGGGCATCAGGCTTTAGGGTTGAGGCTTGAAGGCTGAACTAGCACTGGCAGGAAAAGGGGCAGTGGGGCTTGCTCTTTTGTAATCCTAAAGGACCTTAAACCCTCAAATCCGCCTTTCCGCCCTCGTTCGTAAAGGTAAATGCCGGATTAGGCACCGGGGGGCGCTTCTACACGTTTCCAGATTACAGCAGCGGTCAGTGAATATACAACCCTCAGATTCCAAAGACCCAAACAGTAGGGGTTCAGGGTTTAGGGTTTAGGGACCCTAAGGGTGCAAGGACCCAAACATGAGGTCTTTCGATCCCAAATAGCTTTGAGACCATGATATTTCGGCCCTCAAACCCTATCAGTTCAGACCTTGGACCATGAGAGCAACTGAACCTGTGGTCGGGCAAACGCTTGACTGGGGCGCCATCATATGAGCTAGAGTCTAAACTCTTTAAAGGGAGTTGTATAAGGAATTACATAGGGGAGTATTATAGGGTTATTCATAAGGGGGATACTAGGAGCTTAGACTAGAGCTCATATTCCTCTTCTATTCCTAGTATATCCTTGGGGCTCCCTGTTTAGGGTCTCCATTACAGACGTTTCAGAAGAGGCGCAGAAGAGCTGCGTCTTCGGCATTGCTCCGCGCTGGCCGATGATGCAGCCACGCACCTAGAAAGGAGGATTCAAGGGTTTAAGGCTGTTTTCGGCTTGGGCAACTTCAGGGTTGAGGGGTTCAGGGGTGTAGGGTTTAGGGGTTTTGGGGTTTAGGGTTGAGTAGGGCTTAGGGGTTTAGGGTTTAGGGGGTTTCGGTTTAGGGTTTAGGTGTAGAACGATTGAGTAGCACTGGTATGTTCATTACATGAGGAACAGGATCTTGTTGCGTTCAACAATCAGAAGAACCTAAACCCCAGGCTTCATTAGGCCCTAAACCTCAATCCCTGAAGCCTAAGCCCTAAACCCTATAGTCCCCCTTCAGTAGATAGAATATGGCTTTGGCTATATTATAATGAGATCCCCATATACCCTACATTCTATCTACGGAGGGGCTATAAGCCCTAAACCTCAAACCCTACACCCGATCCCCCACAACAGCTTGGCACTTTTCGTCATCATGAGGCCTAAGGATCCAAATTGCCCAATGTAGGCTATGTTTTAGGAGGACCCCCACCCGGTAAATAGTGGAACATGAGGCATATTTAGCAACATAAGAGGACCCTGATATGATCCTTATTCTTCCTTACAGTCACTATTACCGGGTGAGGGACCACCTAAGTTGTATTTATTAATGTTAGGCCCCAATGTAGGGGGTTTCCCAAAAATAGGGGTACCACTTTGGGAGGTCCCAATAATAAGGATTATAGTATTGGGGGGTCTATATTGGGGTACCCTAATTTTGGGAAACTGGCACGTAGGTATCATTTGTATACTTTGATCCCTCGGGGAAGGATTGACCCAAGAAGCCTGGAGCTGATTGTCGGCGCTGCGAACTTGCACAGTAGAGCTGCATAATATGCCAAACAATACAGTTTAGGGTTCAGGGTTTAGGGTTTAGGGTTGAGGGTACAGTAACTTTCAGATATATAACCCTGTACATGCACTAGGGATTCAATGCGTTTTACGGCCAACGTGTCGGTGTTAGGGTTCGCTGAGCAGGTCAAGCGTCATCCACAGTAGTCCCCACACCCTAATGTTAAAATCCTCATCAGATATTCCTGGTATAGTATAGCATAGGGCCCTAGCCCTAAATCCGACCTTGCTACCCTAAACCCTAAAGTATAATAGTACCATCACGCAGATCCGAGAAAGGAGATCCTCCCTGACAACGTGGAGATTGCCCTAGGCGTCTTCATCTTGACCGGTGGGCACCCTTCAAAGTTGGGGATATAGGGCTTAATTAGAAGGGGTCAATGCCGGTCCTCAATGCGAGGCTATGGGGCATTGAATCATCATTTCACATCTGCTTGGCAACGTCAACGATGACACTTCTCCCAGCTGCAAGATCCAGATCGCAGCCATCGGAGTCAACGATGTCCGAACATGCGAGAGCTTACCATCCACCTGGATGATCTTTTGACTTAATAAAGCTACCTACTATGCCCAATAACCCCTATCATAACCCCAGTTACTAAGTAGATTTACTAAGTCAAGAAATCCTCCAACCATCCAAAGCTTGGGGTTGGCTTTTTTGGACTAGGGCCTACGGTTTTAGGGTTCATGGAGCTGCCCACTTACCCCACAGCCATAAGTCACGATGAGCTGACCCAACTTTTCCCATATGGTGCTTCCCTGAATATCCCTTAACCCTAGTGTCCTAAAGCTCTAAAGCTCTAAAACCCTAAACCCTAAACCAAGGTTTAGGGTTCAGAGCCATTGTTGAAGTCCTTGGACGCTTCAGACCCCAAAATCTTGACTTACCTGCCCCATGCTTGTTTCCCTGTTTGGTTCCGATACCTCAGTTTAGGATTTTAGGGTCTAGGGTTTTAGGGTCTAGGGTTTTACGGTTTTAAGGCTTAGGGTTTCGGGCTGAAAAAACATGTCGCCGCAGCTTTCTGGCCGCAGGATGTATTGGCAAGCGCATCTGGCAATTTGACATTTACTCCCCTTCGAGCATCACTTTAGGCCGTAGGAGTGATTCTGGGATGGGTGTCTGAAGATGTGTAGGGTTTTCTGGAGGTTCACTGAAAATCATTGTGAATTTCTGCTACTTCTACGTGCTAATAACCAGCTGAAACTACGATTTGTAACAGGGGGTCCAAGGAACCCTAACCGTAAACCCCCAAACCTCTAAGCCCTAAACCCTAAAACCCCTAGAGCCCTAAGCCCTAAAGCCTAACCCTAAGCCCCTAAACCCCTAAGCCCTAAACCCAGGTGCAGGGTCTTGGGTTGCCAGCAAGACCATCTCTTAAAGTCTGCATGCTCCGCGGACACGGTGACATGGGGGTCTCAACATTTTGGTTCACGTTGAGGGCAGCTTAGGGGGGGGGGGACTGGGGTCTAGGGTTTAGGGTTTAGGGTATACCCAAAGAGTCCATGTAGGTATGTGGTATGTACTTAGCGCCCAAAGGGGGTTCCCATATACCTACTGCAAGGTGCAAGATGTACTTACACCTGCAAACAACATCCTCAACAAATACCTCCAACCCTGATCCCAATAAACCCCAGGCTATACACTGTCTGTGTGATACAATTACTTGGTAAGTTCTCAACGTGGGCTAGCTCATTTTCCCGTACGCCACATTCCGAACAGGGGCCCCTAATTGGTGGAAACTCCCGTATGGCAGTCGTCAAGATTGCGGTTCATTTTCGCGTCCCTTACATAATAAGGCTGCTCATATGTAGGGTAACCCTAAACCCTAAACCGCCTAAATTCCCTGAATCCTCCGAGCCATGCCCAAATCTCTGTACGCACCAACCTCCCAAGTGTCTAAGCGATGCATTGCGGCCAACTTGTGGCTACATACCTGAACTCCAGGAAGTGTTCATGCCCAAAGAGGAACACAACCCGGCTTGCTCTTGAGGAACTGAATGTAAGTTGGGGTATATAGTATATAGTAGGGCTTCCTCATTTTAGTAGAAATTTGAAGAAAGTTCCTTCACAGCAACCCAATTATTTCGGGAGGCTTCAGGCAGAGCCCTTAAAAGGGACCCCTCTAGGTTCTGGTGTAATATGGGGACTACCTGGCTAAATGTCCTAGACTTGGTAGTTGTATATCCCTAAACCCTAATCGGCCCTAGACCCTCAAAACACTAAACCACACGCCCTGAGCCCCTAAGCCCTGAACCCCTAAACCCCAAACCCTGAACCCCTAAACCCTGAACCCCTAAACCTTAAACCCTAAACCCTGAACCCCTAAACCATAAATCGCGTATTTGCATGTCTTGAGGCTTGGCACTGCCAAGGGCATCGAGGAGCACTCAAGCGTCCTGCTTTTGGGTTGTCCCTAGACTCTTAGACCCTAAACCTTAAACCATTGAGGTTGATTGAAGGGTTGACGAGTATGAGATTTGGGGTTTTGGGATGCAAGATGTGGGTTGCTGGATTTGGGGCCCACGTTTCCTAAACCCTCAACCCTGAACGGGCCACCGGGACCGCCGCTACCAGCACATTCTGGGGTTGCTATGAGGATAGGTAGGGTTTAGGGTTCAGGGTTTAGGGTGTATGGGAACAATCTAGGGCTCTTAGCAGAGACTCATAGGAGGGTACCCCTAGTCAATTGTTTATTCGGAGCAGCCGCCATTTAAACGGGCAATCCCCATAGCGCCCAATTTAAATCATGGGGGTCCCTGTTGAGGTTCCCTCCAACAGCCCCCAACCCTAAACGCCTATATCCTAAACCTTACTAAGCCTTAAACCTTATTTCTAAACCCTACACCGCGTTCGTGACTTCTGCGAGGAGTGCGATGTGGAGGAGATGTGGCTTCTTTGCGCGAGTTTCGCGCCGCTTGTCACAGGGTCTACCTGCAACGCCTTTTACTAGGGTTTAGGGTCCAGGGTATAGGGCTCAGGGTTCAGGGAATAGGGTTTAGGGTTGAGGATTTAGAGTATAGGGTCTAGGTTTAGTGTTTACGGGAAAGGGCTTAGGGTTAGGATTCAGAGATATTCAGAGTATAGGGTTGAGGGTGTAGGATTTAGGGTCTAGGTTCAAAGTTTAGGGCCAGGATTTTGAGTATAGGATTGAGGATTGAGGATTTAGGGTCTAGGTCTGGGTGTAGGGCACAAAGCTCCTAGGAGGATGTTGGGGCTTTCTGGGGCAAGGTTTGGGCTTCCGCGATGGAGGCTTAGGCTTTAGGTTATAGGTTGGGTCAATCCCCCACCCAGTAATGGGTACCACAAGGGACTACTGTAGGTATATTAAGGCCTTATTAAGTCCATGTTAAGGAGCTATTACTATAGGGGGGATTGACCTAAGTTATAGGATAGTTTAAAGTTTAAGGCACAGGGTGTAGGAAACTTATCCCCCCCCACCCTGCTGCACGTCATAGACAGGACCTTCATGAAGGGTACTGTATTGCTGTGACTACAAGATACAGGGCTGTTATAGGATGGGCAGGAAAATTTTCAAGGTACATTTACAAGGTCGTTATGGCGGCCTAAGTACGTAGGTTAGGGTTTAGGGATTAGGGTTTAGGCTTGGGGGGAATTCGTCTATAATGGGGACAACTGGGGTCGCTACATGGCTAATAGAGATGCAAAGTATACTTACCAAAACACCCGGACCCTCCAACTGGCTTTTGGGGATTCGGCAAGTTCTGAGCTTCTAATTGTGGAATCCCCTGCTCTCCCCTTAGGTTCATCTTAATCTTGATGTATTAAGGTCATCTAAGGACAAGTATAGGTTGGGGCTAATTGAGGTTTACTTAAGGTGGAGCTCAGGCGGGGTCATTGTAGTATAGGAGGGTGTGTAGGGGAATCCATTAGAGTACCGAGCACTTCCCCCCCAAACAGCTGAGCCCCTTCCACAATTCGAAAGGAATACCTAGACCCGCTACACCCTGCCCCGTATAGGGGTACCTGACCCTATGTCGTCTCATATCTTCTGTATACAAGATTCGCTGCCCTCAAATGGGGGTCTGTGCTTGTGCAATCTGCACCCTGGATCCGCCTACACAATTTCTGATGCGTAAAAACTTCGAGGAATCCCCATGCATTTTCTACAGATCCTCATTCAGATAGTATTCAGCAGGAACTGGAAGTTTCCCGACAATGACTTTTTGATTTGATATCTGTTATCCATAATCCTCCGAAAGAGTTGAAATCACAATTCCTATCAGGGTTCGAAGGGGGCAGCTTAAATTGGAGCCATTGCAAAGCCAAGGTCAAACACAAGGGAGTCTCTCGGCGACAGAGGTTAAGGGCACAGGGTCCAAGTATGCAGGGTACAAAATGCGCAAGATACGCATTCCCCCTAAGAATCAATGATCCGCCCAGCGCCATTAATAGCCCACAATAAGCTACAGTACCGCTATATGATATTTGTTTGCCGGGGGAAGATTTATTGTTCGTCGGGTGGACGGGCAAGTATTAGGGGGCGGTGGTTACAAAGCACACACGATATAGCCTGGCAACAGCTCTTCCTGATAATTGGGTTCAGTGATAGCACTGGGCAATTTCAAGCGACCTCACCCGACCTCACCCGACCTCACCCTAAATGGTGGTTTATATAGGGAACGTACAAAATGGCCTTAACTTGGGAAGTGAAATTTAATTCTAAATTACCCTGATAACATTCATGCACTAAACCCTAAACCCTAAATCCTGGGAGTCCAGGAGTTTAGGGTTTCATGCCCTAGACGCTAAACCCTAGGCAGGAGTGCAAGCAGGAGGGGCACTCCAAAAAAGAACTCCATCTCTTCTTTGAGATTTCATTTTCTATGGAATCTGATGGTGCGGCTGACTCCTTCCCCATCCTAAACCCTTTAACTTTAGCCTAAACCCCTTCTAGCCCATGCATAACCTTAAGGAACATCAGTCTTCAGCTTCCCTGAGCTTTTGTTTACAGACGTGTGGCCTCTTTGAATGGGGTTCCTGATCTTAGGTGGGATGGGAACATCCTGAATGAGGGAAATGGGGCCTCTCTTGCGTTAGATGAACAAATGTTTTAAGTTCTGCACTTCAAAGCTTCGAACTCGCATTCATGATATGAAGAGTTTCCCAAAATTGACTGAAACCAGATAATCCCGAAGTAAGTTAACATGTTGAGGTGCCGATGCCGCAGAAACGGAGCCATCTTGCCGTAAGCTAGAGAGTTGAAGTTACCAGGACATGCGATCCCTAAACCATAAACTGCCCGTACACCCTAAACTTCGGGTTGTTCTCTCTAACGCCTAGGTTGATGGTCACTTTACACGTGGTTAGTTCTTTGCGCGCAGAGAAGGATATGTAGGGGTCCTTACTATGGCGTAAAGGGGCTTTGCCGGGGTTTCATGGGCAGCAGATAAACAGATCACCAGCCCTTGCATTTTCGATAGGAGCAAAGCCACGCACCCCTGAAGGCAAGGAGAGCAGGAAGAAATGATAATGTGACCACACATGGGAACCTGCTGTACTGGTGCAGCTAACGGCACCAGCGATGAGGAGCGTCTGAAAGGACAAGAAGCTCCTTGAACCCAGAACCCAGAACCCTACATGAAAGGCAACCTTTCAAACTGCTGACAGCCGACTCCCAGCCCCAAACCCTAAACCCCTCCTTTTCAAGCCGTAAGTCTCCTTGTGGAAGCATCCCTTATCCTTGAAATCTCCACCTGAGACTTCCTTGCAAGCTGCCTCGTCAAACCCCAAACCGTCTATATACCCAACTCTGAGCTTCTAAGCCCTGAGCAACAGCCATACCAATTTGTCCATGTCCTCAACCCTGTACGCTGTGGGACGCCATAACTCGAAAGGCTATTCCAATAATTCTAACAGCATGTGGGGAGATCCCGGGTCCCATCTCGGTACCCCAAAATATTGCTGTAAGTGCCGCAATATACTCCATAAACAAAAGGGGCCCATCATCTTGAGGACAGCCCATGTAGTAAGTATTCAGGCCCCTTCACTACACCGCAAACCCCAAATCCTACTTGGAAGGTCAGGGGACTTAGTAAGTATAGACATAACCAATACAACCCACTTTTAAACCGCAATTATGTTAAGCTACTTACTGTGTCCCCCCTGACCCCCCAAGTAAACCCTAAGCCCTCAACCCAAAACCCTTAAGCCCTAAACCCCTCAACCCTAAACCCTAAATAATAGTTTCCATTTTCTTTTCCATTATCCCTATGATATCCCTATATAGCCCCTAAGGATGGAAGAATTTCTCCAACTCCTGGGTAGTAGCGGCGCTCTGCGCTGGGCTCCTTTGGCTGCATTTTGGGTCCAGGGCTTTAGGGTTTAAGGTTTAGGGTCTAGGCAGCTGTTTGACGGGGAGCGTTCTGCAGGAATATATAGGGATGTATGGAATACGCGGGGGTTTAGGTGTAAGGGTTTATGGTCGTGAGGGTTGGAGGGCTTGGGATATAGAGTTAGGACCTAGGAGGGTTTGGGGTTTAGGGGTTTAGGGCTGTAGTTTTACGAAAGTGAGCGCCGTGGATTCTACGGGAAGCATATTCGGCTATCTCAGTGTGTGCAGTTAAGGTCCAGGTCCTGTTGTACAACAGGAGCTCCCTGATTTGGGAAGCAGTAATCTTCGCAAAATGCCCATACAGGACCAGGCGGGCAAGGTTTTTAGGGTTGATGGGTTTAAAAGATTGATTGTGAGGTTGAAGATGCGAAGCCTACACCCGAAACCCCCAACGGCCTGTGAAGTGCCTCAAGATGTTCACGTTGCAAGTGGGCATGAGGCCTCGGAGATTCATTCCGATAAGGTTCGGCCCCCTTCCAGTAAAAGTCGCATCACAGGAATATGTACTGACCCGAAGCGGATTACCGCTAGTCCTTGCCTCAAAGACTTTGAGTCTTGCATCCTTAATGTCTGCAAAAACCAGGTTGGGTCCCGAAAACGCGAGTTGAGGGCTAACCCTAAACCAGAAACCCTACAAGCCCTAGACCCCTAAACCCTAAACCCCTAAACCCTAAAAAGCCTAAACCCTATAAGCCCTAACCCCTATAAACCCTTAGACCTGGCCAGGAAGAGCAGTTCCCCTACTACACCCCGTACACTACCCTCCCTAGAGTCCTTGGAGAGCCCATAGAATATACCTATGCCAGTTTCAGGGTTTAGGGTTTTAGGGTTTAATGTTTTTGTTTTTATGGTATTTAGTGTTTATGTTTTTTTTGTTTAATGGTTTTTAGGGCTTAGGGTTTTTAGGATTTTAACGGTTTACGGTTTAGGGTTTAGGGAGAACCCCAAAACGGCTAGCGAAAATGAAGGACAAGTGCATGCAAGCAGGCTCTAGTTGAGTTGGGTAAGCGCGTTTTTAGGGTGGCATCTGCGCTGCAGGCTCCGTAGAAAAGCTTTAATGTCGTCTATCTCTAGTCCCAAGAACCAGCTGAAATCATAAGTTTTTCCCAATGTTCCACTAACCCTCCATTCTAAACCCTGAACCCCTAAGAGTGCGTGGGGCTGAGGACTTTCAAGAAAGCTACCTGTTGACGCGCAACGTCCTGGGATCAGGCAAGCAGTTCGAGGGACTTTGCCTTGATCTGGGGAGAGCCGCAAATGCTCCCTAGTCTTTAGGGTTCTAGGGACTTAGGGTCTGGGGGGTTTAGGGTTTAGGGACTTAGGGTCTGGGAATTTCGGGTTTACGGATTTAGGGTTTTTGTTTTAGGGATTTTGGGATTTTGGGTTTAGGGCTTAGGGATCTCTCCCCTAGTTCTATTTAAAGTGCCTGCTGTGAGTAGGGACTACAACTGTGTAGATGCCCGCAGTGCTAATTTTACTCTGTGACTGTGGATTTCACACTTGCACGGGAGGAAGAGCTAAAGGACCATTTAATGGCCACCGGGGCTTGGTGGGGCTTGCTGTGGGGTTTGTATTTGGGGAGGCTTCTTTGAGGGGGCCACATCAGCCCAATGAGTTTCGGGCTTGGGTTTAGGGTTTAGGGTTTAGGGTATGTATACACGCACATCAGGATCTACATCGGGCCTAGGGGATGGTGCCATCGACAGAGGCCCTTATCCCGATTGAGGGTAGGCGGCATTCAACTTTTTCAGGTTATATAGGCTAATTACAGTCGGGCATAGCTACCAGCATAGATTCATGACGCTGGTGTCTTGGGAGATGTCCAGCTAGTTCAAGGTACTGCAGATTAACACGCCAACAAATCTTGCCTGGGCTCCTTGGACTCCGAAAACTGAAGACGATGAAGCCCAGAACCGCTGAACCCTAGACCCTCCTTGAATCGAATACCTAAAGCCCTACATTCCATCCCCGAAGCCCAAACGCGAAACTCTTTAGAACCTCTGCTTACCCCTTAGTAGTCTTTGATACGCCCCAAAACCCTAGCCCTATAGACCTTCTTGAGCCCTATCATATACCATATATAAAGGCTATCTACCGCCTTATATCCCCATGTATCCCTTAACCCTAAACCCCAAACTCCAAACCCTTAACCCTAAGCCATAAACCCTTACCTTCTAAACCCAAAACCCTAAACCGTAAACCCTTAAATAGACTACGTAAACATTTCGAGTGTCAAAGTGGTAGGTGGCTTCAGCATCGTCTACGAAGGACAGCCTTGAGCTCGGAAAACTAGGGTTTAGGGTTTTAAGGGATTTAGGGTTTTAAGGGTTTAGGGTTTAGGGTTTTAAGGGGTTTAGGGTGTAGTATTTAGGGTTTGGGGTCTGGGGTGTAGTATTCAGGGTTCGGGGTTTAGTATTCAGGGTNNGTCTACGGCTTAGGGGTTAGGTTTTCGGGTTTTGTATTTAGGGCTTTGCATATGGGATCTAGGGTTTAGGGCTCACCCTCCCCCAAGGCGAGTAGCAGGGATGTAGGGGGGTATAGGGGCGGTCAAGCTTTATGTTAAGAAAACTACATG
>CAJNIZ010008613.1:33551-109434 GCA_905231905.1 Symbiodinium pilosum
GTTCGCTGCTGCATAACCTTAACATTATCGATTCCTCTGAAATTGATTATGTCCAAGGGGTTGTATAGGGCTCAGGGGTAGTTACGGTAATCTGGGTATGTAGTAAATGACCGGGTTTCCTTGTTGTGGTAACTTCTTTTCGGATCCTTATCACGAACCCGGCCCTGCTGTCTTCCAGGTTCGGACAGATCCACGTGTTGGGTTTAGGGTGTAGGGCTTGGGTCGCACCAGGGCCTTGTAACACGGGACCCTTCCTGGATGTAAAGATTGGATGTATGCCAAGCAACGTAAATTGAAGCAAAGCATTCAAGCACCCTAACCCTTCCTACTGCAGTGCTTAAGGGGATCCCCGAAAAGATTCGCCATCCTATACACCCGGTGTACTAATCCCCTTTACATACGACCTACAGCCTTCTCAACCTATTTCCATTCCCCAATTTGCATGTTCGTGTCCATTTGGTTCTCTATTGTCTTTATCTGTAAAACCCAAACCCTAAGCCTCAAGCCCTAAACCCTGATCCCCTAAACCTTCTTATATTATGATATAGTCCCCCTTAAGTAGACCGAATATGGGGTAGATGCAGAATCTTACTATAATATTGGTGAATTCCATATTCTATCTACTTAAGGGGGACTATAATCTCTGGCAGCTGTCCTCACCAAGCATCTTTCAAAGCCAAGCGCGGCTTGGTGGGCTTTTGAGGAAGGGTAACCTCCTTTCTGAAATTCAAAAACATCAATAAACGGTGATAGAATGCTTGGACCCTCCCGCGAGCCTAGGCGCTCTAACATGGGCTACTTTAACTTGAAGTGGTAGGAAGTCAGGGGAAGTTCGGCGATCATTCTGGGGGGTAAATCGCAAACATTGAAAAATCACGGATACTGGGGCTAGTTATGTGGGGTTATATACCTATCGGACATTGTTTTGCCTGATATTGTTAAGCACTGGCACCTGGAGTTAGGAGCCCCAGGACAAGGTTCAAAAGCTTCATGCTGCACAATTCAGTTCTGCTGAACACGCACGCACGCACGCACGCAACAACAGCAATGGGCTCATCGTTACGAGCTCGGCTGCTGTCCCCTATGACTCATAATAGCACTGCCCGGGGGCTCGACGTCTATACAAAACATGTTTATCTATTGTGTTAGTACCCGCCTCGGGTTATTTGGAGCTTAAGTCCTTGAAACCCTAAGCACCAAGAGACTCAAGGGAATAATGGATAATAACATGGAAGTACCATGGTATATTTGGGTGATATAGGGACAATGGAAAAGAAAAATGGCATCCACTGTATTGTATATTAACCCCCAAAACACAGCCTGCTCAAGCCAAAGTCCGCCCCTCCAACCAGAGACTCCACATGAGCTATAGTCTAAACTCCTTAAAGGGGTTCTATAGGGGATTACATATGGGGTATTGGGGTATTCAGGGAGATACTAGGAGTTGAGACAATGGCTCACATCAGGAGTGACAGCGGCCCCAGCCGAATAGCGTCGGGAACCACGGTGCTTGCAGGGGGGGTTTACAGAGCTTAGATTGCGGTTTGCTACTACTATCTTTGTTACCCTAAACCCTAAACTGTTGGTGTGTGTTTCTTTTGGTCACTAGAAGTTCAGGGTCCGGGCATTCAGGGGTTCTAGAGTTTACGGATTAAGCCTTGGAAGCCTCAACCCTGAGGTGCAGGATTGAAATTTAGGGTTTAGGGTTTAGGATTTAGGGGTTCGGGTTTAGGGTTTAGGATTTAGGATTTAGGGTTTAGGGGTTAGGTAGGGTTTAGGATTTAGGGTTTAGGGTTTAGGATTAAGACTAGGACCGGCAAGAACTGTTCCGTAAGCCCTGAAGCCTATTCAATTGACTTTGACGCTCCTGCGACCGTGTGCGAGAAGTAGTTTTGGGGTTGATAGCCACCCTGAAGTAGTTGAGGGTTTAGAGTGTAGTTTAGGGTCTAGACTATGGAGCTGCCCAATACCATGATAGGATTCCAAAATAAGCCATATTCTACATACTTTAGGGGGGACTATCCCTAAGGGTCCATGTACCCAATGATTAGTTACTAGGGTTTTGGTAATAGAAATTATAGTACAGGTTTTGGGTAAGTATATGATTATTAGGTACTTGGATCCTTAGGGTATAGGGTTTAGGGTTCGGAGACAGCAGCCAGGGAGACCGCCTCGGCAGAGGTTGCGGCGGCGTGGCCAAGCGGGGTGAGCCATAAACCCGCAATACTCTTTACCCAAGTGGTCATTTAGCCTGATCTAAACCCCAAAGGTAGATGAAATATCATCCCAATTATCCTTGAAATGGTCCATGAGGCCATTGTTCTACATCCTTTGAGGTTCAGCCTGAAGTTCTTAGCCTTCCGATCGGGCGAGTTTAGTTCATCTTAGGGTGTAGGGTTTACGGTTGATGCAAACCGTCCTGCATGACTGTCATATAACTATAACTGGGCTGGCCTTTTGGTATTTTCCCTTATTGTTTTCACAAATATACTAATGTTTGTCAAAGGGCTCTAAAGGCCAACCGAGATAACACCAGAATTCCAAAGGCGTCGCGTACTTTTGGGGGTTCAGAGCTTAAGGTTTAGGATGCTCACCTTTCCGACCCCCATGTATACTCCTTTATGGTACCTAGATTGGCTTGCCCCTTGTCTCTAAAAGCTCCGGTAAGGTATCCTAAGCCCAAACCCTAAACCTTCTAACCTTAACCTTAAGCCCAACCCAAGGGCCTGAACCCGACCCATACGCCCCCAGGCCCCCATCTAAACCGTAAGCCCAAGATTGAAGCCCCTAGACCGACATCCTCCATCCTAAACCTAACCCTGAGGGTCCATGTACCCAATAATTAGGTACTTGGGATTTGGGTGATAGTAATTATAGTACTGTTTTTGGGTAAGTATATGATTATTGGGTACTTGGACCCCTAGGGTAACCCTGAACCCCTAGACCCGAACCCTGGACAGAAAAGCCGAATTTAAGGGTCTAAGAGTTAATTACCAATATTGTGTTTCTAGTTTCTTGTATAATCATGGTGTAGGCTACCTGAAATAGACCTCAATGTGATATTGGTTTTTCTTCTGGCCCTTAAATCACATATTCCCGATAATAAATCCCTAGATGGACCCGTTGCCCGTTTCATTTTCCATGCTCTTTACATTCGGTTCTCCATTATCCAGAAGTCCTAAGCATGCCTATGTTCCCCGATATGCCTCACAGTAAACCCTTAACCCTGCCTCCTAAACGCTAAGCCCCAAAGACACTAATCACGAAAGTCCTGATCCCCTAAACCCTGCTGACTAAACTCTAAAGCTCGAAATCCCTAACCCCAGAACCTTAATGCCTAAACCCTAAACTCTACCATGATTCCTAAACCCTAATCACGAAACCCTAATCACGAAACCCTGAACTCTGAAACCGTAACCCCCTAGTCCCCAAACCCTCAAATCCCAAACTCTAAGACCCTAAACTCCTAAAACCCAAAATCTAAAACCTTAACCCTGAACCCTAAATTCCAATGCCCAACGCTCCTAAACCTTACCTAAGCCCCAAATGTTTGTAAAACAATTGCCTTTTTGGCTCCTTTTATGGGTTATGGGCTATCATTCTAGTGCCATAGACCTACTTTGGAGGCCCAGGTAATAAACTCTAAGCCCTAAACCTGAAACCCTAAACCTTAAACCCTAAACCTTAAACCCTAAACCCTAAACCTTAAACCCCGAAGCCGTTGCCGAGGTTGAAGCTGCTTCAGAAGATGGACAGTACTGAGCAGTTGGTCTCTGCTGGGGGCCCGCAGTTGGGGCTAAGGCTTCTATTGCGAGAATGGAAAAGGAAATGGAAGCTACTATTTAGGGTTTAGGGTTGTTAGGGGTCTTGGGGGTTTAGAGTTGGGGGGTTTAAGCGTTTGGATCTTGGGGATTAGGATTTGGAGGGTCATACTAGGTTTAGAAGCTATTCATTCCTCTTGAGTTTTTTAGAAGGTGTCAGGGCTTGTTCAGCGTCAGCTGTTTCAAGGGAGTGTGTGGACCCTCCGCAGCTTGCGGGGGGTCCTTCAGTTGTGGTTGAGTAAGTTTTAATCTAGGGAGAATTGTTGAGGGTAATTAGTTTAGGAAAACACATGACGGCTGCTTCAGGACCTGAGTTTAAAGCTTCCACAATGTCTAGTCTCAAGGGTTTTCAGGGTCGTTCAGACAGTTTTGCATCACGACCACCCTTTTGGTTCAATAGTTAATTAGGATGGGATAATCGTATTTAGTATACTTTCATGGACCTTTCGGTCAGGCAAATTTGGCAATATCTCAGAATCTTCTTGCAGTAGCCCTAAGCCCCAAACCTTAACTTGGTCATTCGGCCGCAGGCAGGTGAGTCTGTCAACTCTAGCCCTAAACCCTGAACCCTAAACCCTAAGGGTCCAAGGAACCGAACACAAGGGTGTTTAGGTCGCAAATCGTATAATATTAATGGTATTTGGGCCCTGAGGCCCTATTATTTGGGTCCTTATTGGACCCTTAGAGTAAACCTTAAATTCGGCCGCGAGACCTGGCAGTTGTTCTGCATAAGCAGAGTGTCTTTCAAAGCCTCACGAGCTACTGTCAATATGTCTTTTGGCCCTAAGCCTTACCTAACCCCCCAAAGTAGGTACTATACCGGCTTCTTTTGGACTGTTGGATAAAGGTTTGGGGTAAGTATCTAGTTTAGGCCGTCGTCAAAGATTTCCGGTTCACAGGGTTCCTTTGGATAGTTTAGTATCGCCCCTCATAATTTCCCAGTAGGAAACCAGCATATCATGCCTAAGTGTACCAGGGTCCCAGGCTCCTTCTTGATAAGCCCCAGATGAGTGGTCTGCAGAAAGGTTTAGGGTTCAGGGTTTAGGGCGTAGGGTTTAGGGTTTAAGGGTTTAGGCTTGTTAGCTAGCCCTTGTAAAAGTTGGACCCGTGCTGCGCTGTGTGTGTGTGCGTGTGTGTGTGTNNTGTGTGTTGTGTGTTGTGTGTTGTGTGTGTCAGTGTCATGTCCTGCAGCGTCCTTCTGTAGAGAAGCCTTTTCCGCCTTTTTGGCTTACTTGTAGGGCTAGCCGCTATTCAAGCCGCTTGAAACCACTGTGCATCTCCAGTTTCATATTTCGTTTCACAGAATCTTTCAGATTTCGTTCTCATTTTTGGTACAACCACGAGAAAACACCACTTAACTGGAGCAGCGGTCTGGAGTCCGTTTAGAAAACAGCCTAGTGCATCATTCCGTAGACATTCTCTTGGGCGTTAAGTCGATAAGTTGTACCGACATTGGGCCTTAAAGTCCATAAATGGTACCTACAGCGGGCTATTGGGAGCCTCCAGGATTGAGACCCCAAGCTGGACAAAGGGCACCGTGGTGGCTTTTGAAATATAGTTTCATGATAGCTAATTACCAGGAGCTTGGGTGTTTTCTCTAGTGAAGCGGATTATTTGCCATGTTTCAACAAACCCTGATGATCCTAATGCTTCTAGTGGCCTCAAAGTACGCCTGAAGACAACCCTTATGATGGGGAGCCCCAAAATTGGACCCCTCACTTCATGTTTCCCCTATAAACCCTTACGTAAACCAGTTTCGAGTTCATTGTCCATGTTCTTTTCAATTTGATTCCGCCTGGTGCTGCTTACCAACGTTGTAAGCTCTCCGAGTTTACGACTTCATGACACCATAGTGACGCACGGGTGCCAGGCGAGTGCTGGAGTGGAAGCTTGTGATCCACACCCAAGGGTATGGCATCAACATGTTTCAAGACGGAGTTGAACTGGTCAACCAAATCAAGCTTCAGGATTTGTCTCTTGGAGTTCCTCTGCGCGTTCGAGCAGAGCAGCTCTCCAGCAATGAAGAGCCACAGTCATGGTCTAACACAATTGACTGCAAAGGTGATCGGGTCCCTGCTGGTCCAGGATCCGGAAAAGGCTTGTATAGTCCCCCTTAAGTAGATAGAATATGGTTTTGAGTATATTATAATACGATCCCCATATATTCCATATTCTATCTACTTAGGGGGGACTATAACCTTTCGTTCGAAGGGCCTCATGCCTTGTCCTTCACAATGGCCAGCCAATCGTTTGGACACTTGGATGTGGATATTGAAAGTGGCACCAAGGTCACTTGTAGACGAAGTGGCCTTATGGTTTGCATTGTCCGGGGAAGCCTTGGGCTTCCACGATTGGGGCTACATAGTCCTAAAGCCCGAAACCCCAAATCCCTGAACGCTGAGCCCTACATCCCAAAGTCCCCAAAAACCCCTTTTCCCAGCGCCTCCCCACCCTGTAGACTTCATCCCTCCACTCTCCTGAAGACCTTCACCAAGATTTGAGCCATGAGGGTTTGGGGATTAGGAGGATGTAGGGATTTGGGTTTAGGGATTACGGTTTAGGGATTACGGTTTAGGGATCAGGGTTTAAGGATTAGGGTTTTGGGCTTATTCCTGTAAGCTGCTAGCTGAGGTTGTGAACGAGGTCTACTTCTTGCCGGGCCCCCGAGTGTTGGGGGGAGATTTGTCAGCTGTACTGGTCTCTTGTTGGCAGGGAATCAAGGAAGCATCCCCATGATGATCACTCCAAACCCTTACCCCACGACATCGTTTTCAATTAGCCGCCTGCCCCTTTGAAAATCTTTTAACCACCCCCCTTTCTTGCGTCCTGAACACAGCACTGGAGCCATGGCGCAGAGAACCCCAAAAGGACTGACAATACATCTAGGGTTTAGGATTTAGGGACTAATGATTTAGGGGATTCAATGTAGCTATCCTCTTACGATGAGCAGTTTTGGAAACTGATCAAGCATTTTCGGAACCCTTTCATGGTTTTTTGACCTAGCAAATCTACCTCGGCTCAGGGGCGGCAGGACGTAGTGAATCCAATAATCTCACGGGCGGCGCGGCCTTAATGGAGGTGCAAGGCATGGTGTTAAACTGATGAACTCTCCATAGTTCCATATGGGGTTTACGATTTAGGGGTCCCCCAAATAGACATGGAGCCCCATGAAGGCTCATCAAGGCATCCTATCCTAGGTACTGTACAGATTCTTTCTGGGACATACATGCCGCATTTTCAGATATCTTTGTAAAGTGCTCTGAACCCTGCTCAAAGAGATCTCACGCGTGTGTCCCTATCCCGTAAACCCCGAACTCCCGAAACCCTGAGCCCTGGAACCTAAATCCTCAAACCCGTAAGCCTTAAGCCTTAAGCCCATGTGGTTTGCGTGCCGGTACGGTTGGGCCTTCAGAAGACACGGAAGACTCTGGCTCAACATCAGGACAGTTCTTATGGAACTAGGGTTTATAGGGTTTGTGGTCTAGATTTCGGGGTTTGAGTTTTCGGCATGGGTTGGGATTGCATTGGGATTTTTTTTTGGATGGGCCTGGCAACCTCCTAGATCAGGGCACTCAGCAGCAATTGAAAAGTTGCGCCATGAAACTCCATCCAAAAAAAGAGCCATGGGTCAACTTGACTAAATGAACCCTAAACCCCAAACTGTTCTAAGTTTAGGGCCTGGGGTTTAAAACCCTAAGCCCTAGACCCTAAACCTAAACCCTAAGTACTGGAGCTGGAACGCAGAAACCCCGATCTGCCGACGCAGCAGCCATCAGCACATTACAAGGGTGTTACGCAAGCATATGATTTTCAATATATGGGTTGTAGTCTAAACTCCTTAAAATAAGGCGGGGTTATATAGGAGCTTGTATAGGGAGCATTATAAGGGTTATTAAGCGGGATACTAGGAGTTTAGACTATAGCTCATATAGGAAGATTACACTCTCCCTCTGGCTGTTGTACTTGAAAAACCGAAGATGCGCTAAGTACCAAACAGCACTAGCAAAAATGCCTAACAGTTTATAAAAACCCTGGTAGTCGATCTTTAGGAGCAGTTGAGATGCTTGCAACTAGCGTTTAGGGTTTTTCTTGAATGTGGGACTTACTAATTCTACTTCTAGCCCTTACGAGCCACGTAATAACTAGGGATTAGAGATTAGGGTTTAGGACTTTAGATTTTCCATCAGGTGTTGTCAGTTACCTTTAAACGGATATATATATATATGGGTATATAGGGGTCATATAGGGTGTATATATATATATACATATAGGGGGTTATATAGTGTTTAGGGTTTGGATTTTAAGGTTCCTGTATATTTTCTACTATCCCTAAGGATCCAAATAGCCCAATGTAGATCATATTTATAGACTTTGGGGCCCAATGTAGGAATTATCTATAGACATGGAGACCTAGGGTATCCCCAGGGAATGATGTTTAGGGTTTAGGGTCAAGAGTTTAGGGTTTAGGGTTAAAGGGTTTAGGGTTAAAGGTTTAGGGTTTAGGGTTAAAGGTTTAGGGTTTAGGGTTTAGGTCAAGGGAATTTCGCGGTGATAAGTAGCTGCAAGTCTGATGTCTGGAAGGTAAGTAGACGATCCGTGAGCTTCAAGTAGAGCATCAAGTCTGCAATTATGTTCCCGCAAAATGGAGCCTAAACCCTAAATCCCTTAAGAAGATACGTGAAACTCGGGGAGAGCAATTTGGGTAAACTCCCATGTAGGGCCCCAACATGGAATTTGCTCAGCACTTCCTGGACACAATGAACTTACTGGTTCTTTGTAGTAGGGACTACGTCAGTCTAGTCCCTATATAACCACTATATAATATGTTCCCGTATTCCCTACTCAGCCCCAGCAAGTAGAACCCTATAAACCCTAAGCCTAGATCCCTGGAGTACCCTACGGCCTCAACCCTAAACCCTGAACCTAGATCCCTGGAGTACAGGTCTACCTGCAGGCATCCAAACATTAGCTCGCTGCTGGGCAACCCGCCCGCAGTTGGATCGGCCTGGGTTTGGAGAGTCTGGGATTCAGGGAGTAGGGCTTAGGGATTAGGGTTTAGGGATTAGGCATTAGTGTTTAGGGTTCTTTGCCTCCTGGGGTGTTTACGTTTTGGTTTGGGGCTTGGGGTTTCGGGTTTGGTGTTTGCCATTCAGGGTTGCGACACGGCTCGAGGCCCGGGCCCTTGCCGGGCTAATAACTTGGGAACTGCGGGCCCATTGCTGAGATTCCCATTTCAGGGAAGTTGAGTAGACGATTATGGTTCAGGGTCAGAGACGGCTAAGGTCTAGCGCTTTGAAGTCTAAGGCTTAGAGTTGCCCAAACCGACAGTAAAAGCACATTGCTGTTCTTTACTCTTCCGGGGGGGGCCCTCAAACCTTAAACCCTAAAGTGGCTGAACTCTCCTTAGCCAGTGTGCTTTCGTAGTGGCTTGCTATGGTGGTGCATTACCGTCCCTCGGATTCTGGTGGCCGTCCTCGCCGTACGCCCTAATCAAAGACTCTAAGTTTTGTACCGTTAATGTTTGTAACTTAGGTTTTGAGTCCCAGATACCCTTGTTAAGGGCCATATTCCATGGCTTAGGGACCCAAACCCAAGGGTACAAGGCCTAAGGGTACAAAGGAAAGCTCCCCGACCTAAACCCTAAACACTTCACCAGGCACATTCCTGTACACTCAGCGGTTCAGGCTCTGGCCGTGTGCAGTTTGGCATTGGGTGAGGGCACTGTAGGATTCAAGCGTTGGTGTGATTCAATCAATATCCGAAATCCAGATCAAACAACTCATAGGAGCTATAGTCTAAGCTCCTTAAAGGGGATTGTTCTAGGGGTTATTAAGGGAGGATACTAGGAGGTTAGACCCTAAACCCTGAACCCTAAACCCTACACTACAGGGGTTATCAAGCGGGATACTAGGAGTTTAGACTGTGTCTACCCACAGCCGCAGTAGTGAACCATCATGAGCTGCATATAGTGTATGTAGGGGGCTTTCATCATGGTGTTTGGTGTTTAGGGTTTAGGGATTAAGAGTTTTGGGTGTAGGCTTTAGGGTCTAGGGTCTAGGCTGGTTCCTTAGGATTTTCCTCCCAAATATTGAGTGGCCAATTTTGGGGGGACCAAACATAATCAGTGGGTCATACTACGTAAGTCTTTTGTGTTTGCTACTGGCACATATGCGGGAGAATAGTTTTTGTTTTGAATGTCAGGAGGAGTGGGGGTTGTAGCTGGAAAATGAATACTTGGAGGTTCGGGGTGGTTATCACACCTCTCAGCACTCGCTCAAGTCTTACGAACGACCTCTGCCTGCTAAAAACTCGGTGGCTAGGGAAGTGCTGCTTTGTACCCTCAACCCTAAGTCCTAAACCTATGAACCCTATAACCCCTATAAACCCTATGAACCCTATAACCCCTATAAACCCTATAAACCCCATAAACCCTAGAACCCCTTCATACTGGGAAGAACGTAGTTTCTGAGGTCCGCTGGATTCCTTGGAAACGATACTAACGTAGATTTTGGAGGGTCGTGTATACAAGACTATCGATTCCAGGAATTCATTGCTTGCAAGATCGATCTTGCGATGCCCTGAAGCGAAAACCACTGGGGATCCTAAAGTAGATTCATGTTGAGGTTCCTCTTGGTTTCACAGCTATGTAGACCCTCTAGGCCACAGTGGAGGGCTCCGGAATTCTTTAACACATGGGGCAGGAGAGTTGCTTGGCATGGTGGAAAGGGGGTCCTTATCATTTATATGGGTATATCTCCCAAACGACATTATAAACACTGAGAGGATTTGGAACCCCAAGACGTATCATAAGGACCTTATATAAGAGTCACATGATAGTCACAGGCTCCCTTACTTCGAGGGCTGGGTAGCCAGAATCCTCTCATTAGCAAAGGTCTACAGTAGGGGTTATGTAGACGCCATGTCAATCGGAGCTTCTCGAAGACAGCAGGCCTGTTTGGGGTTAGCGATATTAAGATTTGTAGCATACTTGAAGCATGTAGGGGGAACTGAGTTTTTTCAGGTACCCAGATCTAGACAATTGGTCAGTAAGCCCTGAGCCCCAAAACCGTAGATGCTCTACTTTAGACTCTAGAGCCCAAACCCTGAACCACAGGTTCTGAATCATCAACACCCAATAGACCCGCAAGCCCCTTTAAGGGGCCAGCATCTTTGTCTTGGCCGAAGATAAATATCTCAATGCCTAGCTACATAGTTGAAAAGTGCCGCATCCCCAAACGGCCGAGCCTGTTGCCCTTTTCCTTACTGGTGCTTACGGGGGAGTAGGGGAGTGGATCCCTACAATAATCCCTGTATGATACGATGGTACTTAGGTTCACTCCCCCCCACTCCCCCTTAAGCACAAATAGGTCTCTTACAAACATCGTACTGCAATATGGTTTTGCTGGGTTTGCTGCTTGTGGTTATCTTGGCTGTTTCCGTCAAGCGGTTGAGGTGACGGTGCCGCTTCGTACAATACGGTAGTAACATGTTATAGTCCCCCTTCAGTAGATAGAATATGGGGTATATGGGGATCTGGTTATAATATACCCAAAGCCAGAATATTATATCTACTTAAGGGGGACTATATGCCATGGAGGATACACTGGTGTTTAAGGCGGAGGGAGGCATTGCAAGCTCCATATCATCCAAAAGCTCCCCTGAAATGGATGGCATATAGTCCCCCTTAAGTAGATATAAGTCCCCCTTAAGTAGATATAATATTATGGCTTTGGGTATATTATAACCACATCCCCATATACCCCATATTCTATCTTCGCCCCTCACCTCCCCAAAGGTTCTATAGGATCCCCAAACCCTCTGACAGTACGTTTAGGGTTTAGGGTTTAGGGTTTAGGGTTATTCCCCTCCGCCAGTCCCCCTCATGTAGCCCCAGACATTTCAACTCCCCAAATATGCCCTAAATAAGCCCTAAAAGGTGCTAGCCCCCCAAATATGCCCTAAATAAGGTGCTAAAAGGTGCTAGCCCTGAACCCTAAACCTTGTTATCTGGGAGTTTCTCTTGGAACGCTATGACCGAAGAGTCAGCATGTTGAGGCTAGGGTCCTATGAGCTGCTGCTTACACACAGTTTAGGTAGGTGTCTGCTAAAGTCAGTTTAGGCTTTAGGATGGGCCTTTAGGATTTGATGTTGTTGTAAGGGGAGATGTATTCTATGAGCCCCTACCACATATGTCTATATATCTTTGTGAAATCCCTAAGGCCTAAACCCAACGCCCACACCCTCGACCGTCAAACCTAGAGCACCTAAGTGCCCCACTCAAAAAAAGTCAGCGTCGACAGGACGGCCTGGATCATCTCCATGACCTTGCCCCGCGGATTGGAACTCCTACCAGTATTACGTTGATGCCTATATGAGGTTACCTAGAACATAATTGCACACAAAATCTAGAATCATGACATTTGTTCTTATTTAGGCTTTAGGCCCTTATACTGGGCAGGCCCCTGGGATATGTTATATTTTGCAAGGGGCTTTAATAGCGGACGCTATGTAGGAACATTGCTCAACGGGTTTTAGGGGCCAATCCTAACCCGAAAACCTACAGGGCATTTGGTATACCAAGGTAGGAAAGGGGGCATGAGGGACAGGGATTATTATGGGGCTTATGTGAGCCGTAGCCTAAACTCCTAGGGGATTACATGGGGGAGCATTAGAGGGGTTCTTAAGGGGGATACGCGGAGTTTAGATGACAACTCATGTAGGGACAACCACAGGGGATGATATCAGAGATTATTATAGGGATCCCTTCGCTCAACTCTAATCCCCGAAGCACCTAGACCCTTCAGCCCTAATTCCTAAACCCCTCAACCCCTAAACCCTTCAGCCCTAATTCCTAAACCCCAAAGCCCTAAACTCCTACACCCTAAGCCCTAAACCCTAAACTCCTAATCCCTCAAGTCCTAAAGCCTAAACTCCTAAACCCTAATCCCGAAAACAGCGATTCTGCAACTCGTGGCTTCTTCCCGGAGGGTTTAGGGTTTAGGGTATATAAGCTGGTCTAGACGTCGAGCTTCTGGGGGTTTAGGGTTCACCTGGAACCCCAAAAAGGGATAAAAAGGGTATGTAGAATAATGGCCTTTTGGGCTGTTTTATTGGGTGGTTTTAGGCAATTATGTTACCTGGTTTTTTGGGGTTTAGGTGGGATTTAGGGCATTAGTGTAAATAAAACTGATTACAAGCCATATATGGGAATTCTTACTCCTAACTACCCATAAAGCCTACTCCCAGCACTCCCCGCACCTGTGTCCTACAGGGAGATCCTCAGGGGAGCGCATATTGGGGTTCGGGGTTTGGGGGTTTGGGGTTTAGGGTTTAGGAATACAGGTCCCTATATGAGGGTTTCTCAAAAAGTCCTCTACATATCATTTTGAACCCGAATATGTAACTTTTACAAAGGACCCCAGCAATCCCCTCCTTCGTTTGTGAAACCGGCTAGAATTTTTTCCCAAGTCGGACAAAATTTCCCCGACACCCTAACCCCTAAACCCCGAAGAAGAAAACCTTCAACACGACTTCCCCAAACCCTAGACCCCAAAGCCCTCAGCCCCCAAACCCCCCAACCCCCAAACCCTCAACACAAACCGCCTGAACCCTAAACCCGACACATCCCAAGCGCAGAGTTGCTGTGTTGCTTTTACGGAACGTAAATAAAGTTACAATATTGTGGGTATAAGCCCTATATACCATCAACCCTATACCCTAACACGAACATCCTATACCCTAAACCCTAAATCCTATACCAAAAACCCTAAATCCTACGCCCTAAACCCGCAATCCTATACCCTAAACCCTAAATCCTAAACCCTAAATCCTATGCCCTAAACCAGCAATCCTATACCCTAAGCCCTAAATCCTATACCCTAAATCCTATACCCTAAACCCTATACCCTAAACCCTAAACCCTAAATCCCATACCCTGAACCCTTAAATCCTATACCCTACGTACCCCCTAAGCTCCCCCCTTCGCAGCTACCCAGTTGGGGCCAGCTGAGGTATCCGCATGGGCGGTTGATGGATTGGGTTGAGCAGATCCTGGGTCCTGTTTGGGTGTTTTTTTGAGGGATTTTGGAATTTAGGAGATTAGGGTTTAAGAGTTTAGGGGTTTAGGATGTAGGCATTTAGGAGATTAGGGTTTAAGGGTGTAGGGGTTTAGGGCTTTAGGGTTTTGGTTTTTGCGGTTTCGAGGAATACAGGGTTCAGGGCTCGGGGCTCTTGGACAGACATGGAAACCGGGATGCTGTCTGGGGATAGTATACAAGAATATACATATACATATATACTTGAACCTGAAGAGTACGTGGAATAGTGGCCTCTTTGACCATGTCTAATAGGGAAATGGGCCCATTGTGTTACCCATTTTTGAGGTTTGGGTAGACCCTAAACCCTAGACCCGATCCCTATAAACCCAATCCCTCTATTAGATATATTCACACATATTTGTTCAGTCATTTTTTCATGCACATATCGGGCTTCGCATGTGGGGGGTTTTTAGCGATTGAGGATCCCAGGGTTTTGGGGTTTTGGGTTGGTGTTTAGGGTTTAGCGTTTAGGGTTTTGGTTCAGGGTTTAGCGGGCTAGGGGCCATTTTCATAGGGCTCAGAATTTCGGGTCTTGTTTTCAAAGTTCGTGCTTTGACCAGCGTTTTCACATGGTTCAGGGCTTACAAGAACTTAGGGTGTAGGATTCGGATTTTGAGGCTTCGAGGCTGTGTTGCGTTTCAGGCTGGCGGGGTGGAAAGCGCCTAGGGATTAGGTCTAGACTTTAGGATAGAAAGGAAGGTTCCTGGAACTGAATACTACCTCCACCTGAATCATGACCAAACCTGTTATTCAGCGCATCCTATGTGGAGATTTCTTCAGGTTCACCATAATACGGGTCCTTAATAACGGCGTTCCTGTTACAACACGAGTACCTACATACATTTCCCCCATTTTGGGGGTGCAGTAGTTTAGGCCAAGTCCCGTGTAAGGCCAGTTAGAGGAACTATAAGTGAGGTTTTAATTAATCCTGTGAGAAGTCGGTACTAAGCCCCATGAACCAACAGTAATCCGTAGATCTCAAACCACGAGCCTCTAAACCTTAAACCCTAAACCTTAAACCCTGAACCTTAAACCCTGAACCTTAAACCCGAAACCTTAAACCCGAAACCTTAAACCCTAAACCTTAAACCCGAAACCTTAAAACGTAAACTGTATGGGATGAGCCACCTTTGAGCCTGAAGCCCTACTTGGAGGTCCATGGTACTTATAACCTACGTAGTAACTGTAGTTATTAACCCAATATAGGGTAACTGTACCTATGGGACCTATATTGGGTTATAACTACAGCTACTAAGTAGGTTACAAGTACCATGGACCTCCAAGTAAGGCCTGAAGCCTGAAACCTACACCCTCAACCCAACGCGTGAGTCCAACAAACTGCACCCTGCAGGTAATGAAACACGACGCCCAGAGCCTGAAATCCTTAGCCGAAAGGGATGATGCTAAACCATAAAACCCTAAACCAATTGTGCGACTTCTTCCTAGTGCGTGGGGCACAGGAGCGGAGTGAATCCTTCCAATGGTGCCTAGTTCAGTACCTAGAGATCCAGGCGTCATTGGCAGGCCTGGGCATAAATCTCGGTACCTATAACCGTGGCCTTTGTTACCAGTAGCACTACTATTTGTAGCTAAGCAGAATAATGACGTAAATGTAAAAGTCACTGAGCAACCGTAAGTTCTTCAAGGAATGGCCCCTTCTTCATGGCCAAAGGTGATGTCGTAGCTGTGGCTCGGCCCTAGGGTAGAGGGTGTAAGGCCCTAAACTCTTACCTAAATCCCAAAAGTATGTAAAACAATAGCCTTGCTACGTGTTTTTGGGGTCCAGGTAACCCTACAAGTTGTATGGGCTTCAGGTCAGGATTCTGTGTTCAGGTGTGGTACAACTTTTCGCTTTTGCTGTTGCACTAAACAATTTACAGTTACCTGGGCTTGAGGTGCAGGATTTGTAGGATTTAGAGTTTAGGATTCCGGACGTAGGGTTCACAGCCCCCATGAGACGGACAATGGCGCTTGAAGGTATATCAGGTGATTTTGTTTTGCAATTTTGGGTCCTGTTCAAGTTAGCCATTGCACTGCAATCGCAACAAGTGCGAGCATCCTGCTGGAGAAAGACAAGTTCAAACGTTCCAAATGGATGGGTATTTCGACCCCCCAAAACAGCTCGAGATGCCCAAGGCCTTACTTGTCTCACGGTTTAGCGGTCAGGGTTCCCCTACCTGTAACCCCAAGGACCTACAGCTAAATAATCCATAAACCTGTAGATGATTGAGGTAAACCCTAAACCCTCAAAAGGTCTGGGTTTGTAACAGGTTTGGACGGCCCTTCCGGGACAAGCAAGGGAATACACTTTGGGTACTGCCCCCACCAAGTAACTTGAAATTCCCTGAACATACTTAGGGTTTAGAGTTTCGGTTTGTTATCTATACTTCTAGTAGCCAGTTGAAACTAGATTGTCCACCAGCGGCCCAGGGAACTTAGAGGTAACAGGTAGCTAGCAAGTGCAATATGAATATCTTCGTTCGCTTGAGATGACCATTAATCTAGTCTGCTACTGGGTGCGGGCAGTACTTATTCCTAAACCGCAAAATCCTAAAACCTACAGCCCTTTAATTGGAGCATTTCGGGTCCTAGAATCTGAAGACAACCAACTGGCAAAGCCCAGGCCTCAAAGGCGTAAAGCCTAAAAAGTCCGCCGAGCTAAGACTATAGATTACATGAGATAGTAGCTTCTGTCTCTTCTTCAATGTGCTACTTGGACACCAATGGGGATGCGGCCACGCACCTTAAACCCTTGTCCCACAACCTTACAAACTTTAAACCCCGAATCCCTAATTACAAGTATAGCGCCATAAGGACAGCTATCAGTATAGTTACTGAGTCCCATGAACCTCCAAGCGTAAACTCTAAATGTTGTGCCAGTCTTCATCTCCTTTTGTTTCAATTCCTCCATTTCCAATAATTTGCCCTTAGCCCGAAAGCCCGTAGTCTTTAAATGCGGTGCCTTAGACCCTATATATCCCTGTACTCTCTGGTCACATGCCCCCACTTGGAGGTTCAGGAGAAGCGCCTTTTGAATTGTTTTAAACACCTAGTTTAGATGCGCCCGAAGTCTCCTGATGTGGTTACGACTGCGTTATGTGCACCAGCTTGTTCGGATTGATCACAGTTGGCCAAAAATTCTGCTTCAGCCAGATTCATGAAACTCCAAGGTCCATTGAAGAACGCTGGCACAATCCCGCCTAGATGTCTAAGCGCCACATGTTAGACACGGTCATCTGCACCCAGAATCCTAGGCTGCCTGCAGCTGCAGAGAACTCAATACACTTCCATTCAGCGCTAGATGGTACGCGGATCCCTGATTAGATTGAAGGATACGGTAGTTGCCCTAGCCGGGGGACCCTGTGGACCCCAAAATGTTAAAGTCGTTATTACGCGGACCTCAAAGAAAGGTACCTCTAATTCTGGGGAAGCCCAATATTCCCCTAAACCCTGAACCCTAAACCCTAAATCCTTCCTCCTAAATTAAGGAGTATTGAGTTGTGGGGGAATCGGAGCCTCTTCACATGTGAGTAGTACTTTTAGTGCGCATACTCTTCATAATCCCCCTAATAAAGTAAGATTGTAATGTAGGCTCCTTATTAATAAGCTCCCTCCTTGATCGGGGTTATAATCGGGATCCTAATACTAAGGCCTTTAGAGGGAGGACTGTTTTAATCACGGGTCTACATTATTCTCCCTCGGGGTAGCTTATACATATATTTACATATACACACACATAGACTGCATCCCCCTTTTGGGTAGCTTGTATATAAATATGTACATATAAGTATACACATAGAGTGTATCGTCCTTTTGGGTATACTGTTCTGCAACAACCCTGAATCCTAAACCGTAAACCGCTCTCTTTGTCTGGGTTAAGCCCAGATCTGCTTACTTTCCGCGGTGGCGTTCTTGCATAGCAAGAACATCATCCACAGGCTGTGGCTTCGGGGTTTTGGGTTACTTGGGGGCTTGGGGGGTTTAGGGTTTAGTCACTTTGTAACAGTATTTAGGGTTAAGGATTCAGGGTTTTCGGTTACTTGAAGGCAGCAACAAATTAGCATTCTGACGCCCTATTTCCCAGATAAGAAGCCTAGGCCAGTATCAGCGTCCGTATTAGCTCCCCGCAATTCTCCGATTCAGGCCTCAGGGTTCAGGGCTTCTGGTTTTGGTGCTTAGGGTTTAGGGCGTAGGGTTTTGGGCGTAGGGTTAGTGGTTTAGGGCCTAGGGTTTAGGTTTTAGGGGGGTCCTGGGCTTAGTATTCAGGGTTCTGGGTTTAGGCAATGAACATGAAACCTCGACAGGGCCCTTTTTGAGTCTACTGTCCCTTAAAAGAGGAGGCTTAGGTAGGGGCGGGGAAAACCCCCATCATAGCCAGCTGATAATTCACTGGTCTCTTCTCATGACTCCTGCATACAACAGTCAGGAAACCCTAACGCGCAGCGCCTAGGGTTCTCCGGGAACGTTTTGTGGCGAGAATGTGCCTTCGGGTACACGTTGCAGAAGGCACTGCGTTTCGCAGGAGATTGTTAATGCCCCGGTTTCTTTGCTGTAGTAACCTGCGATCGTGGCTGTGCGGAATGCGTCAAAGCAAATCCGCGCGAAACGACGATATTAGATGAGTGTGTTGTAGGTTTTACCCATGGTTTTTGCATGGTGTATCTCATTACACCTATGTTGCGCACGCATTTCGTGCCATGGTGCGTGGCCGATTTGGGAGCCTGTGCAAATTTACTGCGTTTCATAGGACAAAGAGGGCGTAGCAGACAGAGCAGAGCGATGATAGTCAGCCTTTGGTCTGTGTTAGCGCGATCAGAAGCTGTATGCGACATGCATTTTGTCACACTACGCGCGATGCTTTTACATCAGGGCTCCCGAAAAGGACATAGACCTCGTCCCACTGGGCGCAGTGTTTCTGGTACTTGCATGCACTCGCAATACGAATGTTATTCTGACTTGGGCATGGATGGTCTGGTAGTGGGATGCTCTCGAACATGCACGTCATGATGGCTTGGGCATAGATGCTTTGGTAATCGGACGCTCTTGAACAGGAATGCTGTGTTTTTTCATGAGCGTTCCCGAAATACTACGTTTTACAGGTTAAGATGGCTGCAGCTGAAGGGACCGTAATGATGTCCCCCCCACCCCGCCGTCCCAAACTTCCAAGCCGAGCCAAACTCGATGCGGTCGATGGGACCTGGGCTGTGGGAGAACCCTAGGCGTAGGGCGAACCCTAATACTCCAAACCCTAAATCCTTGAACCCTAAAACCGAATAGTAGTTTCCATTTTCTTTTCCATTATCCCAATATATCCCCTATATAACCCCTATAAATCGGCGAACCTTAAACCCTGAGGAGTCTGATGACAAAACCCCTAAACTCTAAACCCCTAATCCCTAAACCCCAAGCCCTAAACCCCTAAACCCTAAACCCCTAAGCCCCTCAACCTTAGACCCCAAGACCCCAATCCCCAAACCCTAAGGAATCTGATCACGGGAAGCTGCGCGCCTTGGACCTTGATGCTCCAAATTCTTGGCACTTGGCCTCAGGGAAGCCTGGAAGCCCCGAACCCTGAACCTCTCAAACCCTAGATTTAGGGTTTCAGGGTTTAGGGGTTTAGGGTTTAGGGTTTTAACCCTACAAACGCTATAAACCTTAAACCCTAACTACCTTAAACTGGTTTAGGGTTTAGGGTCTATGGGTTAAACTCCTTACCCCAAACCCCGCAGACCCAAATGTAGACCCCTGGATTAATAACCTCCCCTTAGTCGGGATTATAATCGTGATCCTAATATTAAGGCCCTTAAAAGGAGGGGGTTTATTAATCATGGGTCTATATTAACCCTAAACCCTAATCCCTAAACCCTAAACCCTAAACCCGACCGTACCTAAACCGAGCCTCTGCAGGGATATCCGGCCAGAGAAAGTGATGCTCACTGCAGATCACACGCCGGTCTTGATGGATTTAGGCATGCGGTTTTAGGGGTTTGGGAGTTTAGGGTTTAGGGTTTGGGGTATAGGGGTTTGGATTTAGGATTTAGCGTTTAGGGCTTGGGGCACATGCTGCCTCTTTGGATTGGTATGATTAGGACTTGAAGGTTCTTGGGCGGTTTCAAGGTTTACGGGGCTTAGGGCGTAGCATTCCTTGCCTGTATGCTTGATTTGGGTTAGGGTGTTAGCGTTGAAGGGTTTAGAGTTCAGAGGCTTGAGCGTTTTGAGTTCAGGGTTTCAGGGTTTAGGGTTTGAGATGTCTAGAGTTTAGCACTGGGCGCTAGGTTTGCATTCACATGGGTTTAGGCCTGAGGTTTACCTTATGCAGCTTCCAAACTGTTAGTTCATTCACGAACTGGAGAACTGAAACCAGCATATAACACTTTGTCATTCTCATGAACAGTTTCAAACCACATGGAGCCTTTGGATTCTCGTGCTTAGCCTAGCTGATCTTCCGTCATATGCTCGGAGCATGCATTTTCTAGAAGAAGCTGCTGTGTACTATTGGATCCAAGAACTGCACTACGCCCAAACAGGCGTTTCTCGAAAGAGTGACTTCCAGCCTCCGAAGACTATATAATGAGATAGGAGGGTCACATCAGGGATTGTATTCTAAGAAGCACCCAAATCTTAGCGGCGAAGGTCAAGCAGCAATGCCACAGGGTTCAGGGCCTATGGCTTAGGGTGTAGGAGTTTGGGAGTCTTAGTTTATAAGGCATCGTGCGAGAACTCCAACCGTTTTCTGCAAACTTATGTGGCTTTGCGCGCCAGGCCCGTTTCTGGTACTTGCAAACGCCTTCAAACAGGCAATCCCACTTCACCGCCAAAATCAAGAGCCTCCACCCCGAAACGAAGCCCACCCCACAGCCTCAACTGCCCAAACCCTGAATCCTATTCGTCCTCATGTATCCCTATAAAGAACGGTTTAGGCGTTTAAAGTTTAGCGTGTTCAAGGTCCAAAGCCCAAAGCCCCGAAGCATACTGTAGAAGCTGAACAATTACCACTAGTATTCGGTCATGCTTCCTAGGGCTTGGGGTATCAAGTTGGGGTATCAAAATTGACACGCCTACTCTATATATATATATATCCCAGAACCCTTTTCTAATTGTAGTTGAGTACGCCTTTCATGGGGACCTCGAGCAGAAAGCCTCAACAATATAGTAGGAATATGAGAGGAAGAAACCAGCCGGAGTGCTTAAAAACATGATGTTCCTACTATATTGTTGGGATCCCCTATTCGTGGGACCCATTCGAGTTCTTTTGATTCCCCATTGTCGGGGTAGTATCCACTAAGCCCTAAACATCGCGCTACACCCTAAACCTTAAAACCTGAACCCTAAACCCTACCCCAACCCTAGGACTCTGCATTGTGTGCGTGAAAATTGCTGTCTGCGATATTTTGGCTTGAGGCGACTGCCGGAATAAGGCAGGCGCTGCAGTATCCCATTATTTTAGAGGTTCAGGGCTTAGGGTTTGGGGTTTAGGGTTGAGGATTTTAGACTTGAGTCTCTATGCTTTAGGTTGGGGTTTAGGGCTCAGGACACCCTAGCCGGTATTGAAGCAAGTCTTCATCATTATTATTTGGAGCGACCTTCGCATTAACTGTTCTTAGCCTTTCTTCTTGAGCCATGTTCAGAAAATGCCCGATTCTCTTGATAACTGAGGCCTTATCTTTTATGGAAGACTATAGCACACCAGGCTCCGTCCAGGCCGTATATTTCCCCACTGGACCCCAAGCCCCACACCCTGCCCCCAGCAATAGCACTTTTTTGAGATTGTTATACCATTTTATCCTAGATCACTGCATGACACCCAACAACACTAGTTCCAACTATCCACGCCCCTGTACTAGCTTGTCATGCGTTTGCATCCAGATGGGACCGCCAGCATCGGAGCAATGGGAAATGTCCCTTGCTTGGGAGGGGAAATTGGCTGAGGGTTCAGGGTTTAGGTTTCAGGGTGATAGTGCACTTCGACATCTGCTTTTGGGCCTCGGATGCCTATCTTGTGCTGGCACCCGGGGTTCTATTTGGGTTCATCGCAAGAACTGGCCCAATCCCACTACGGTCGAAACCATCTGTTTAAACATGAGACTCCTGCTCCCTTTAGAAGTTGTAAGGTGACCAGGTGCAGCATGATTGCCGTAGTTTCCCTGAGGTACTATGCTGCGGGTCCTAATTTCAGATTGTATCACGCTGCAGGTCTCCATGTGAGTGTTTTTCCCATGAGGTCTCTGGTACCCTAAGCACTGAACCCCTAAACCCCGTAACCCTAAACCAGGATTCCTGAAAAACGATGCTTGGTGCTTTTAATGCTTGTCTCGGAGACCTCACGAATGCCACAGCCAAGGATTCAGTTCAAGGTTCAAGGTTTACCACTATTTCTTTAAAGGGCAGAACTGCAACCCTGACATCAATCCCTTTAAGGACCTGTGGCTTCTGTCTCATGCTTGCGCCCAATGCCTGGTCGTAGTTGGTGCGCTTTTCGTTCCTCGGCACAGATTTAGTGTTTAGGGTTCAGGGTTCACGACTGGCTAGAGCTGGCAGCTAGCAAGGCTTCTTACATCACCACACGCATTTGGTATCACCCCACCCTTCCTGCATCCCCTTTCATTTAACATTTTCAGCCGCCTTTCTTCCTTCGCTCGCCGGCTGCTCGTGTTCCCTACGTTCCATATCTGTATTTGCCCCGGAACCCTAAACCCCAAACCCTAAAAATCTTGATTAATGAAATTGAGGGTTTAGGGTTTAGGCCTCCAGGGGTTTCAGGTCGAGGCTGCCAGAGCGGGGGGTTTTCAAGGGGTCTCGACTGGGCGTTTTGAGGGGCGTCTTTAAGGGTCTCCAGGCACCTCTCAACCTCTCTCGGAAAGGGCCAGGAACCCAAAACCAAAACCCAAACCCCAGAATTCAGGATTTACGGTTCGAGTTGGGAGTTGGGAGCATTGAGGGTTTCTAGGGTTTAGGGTTTAGGTTTTTAGGGTTTAGGGTTTCAGGTTTTAGGGTTTAGGCTGATCACCCCCCCATAAAAGCTTTAAATCCTAAACCCTAAGAGCTATATTCGGAGTGGTCTTCATAGCGAACAAACCCTGTTTCAGAATCTAAAATCACCGCCTCAGAAACTAAAATCCCCGATTCAGAATCATCACCGATTCAGAAACTAAACTGAAACTACACTTCTCGATGCCATGGGGGATGGGGGTAATCTTCTGCATTCCGACTCAAGGGGTTATAGTTTACGAGTTAGGTTTGTATTTTCCGAAACGGGCTTTACTTTCCGTTTTAGTTTCCGAATCAAGGCGTGACCTCTTCATAGTGATTGTCCTCCTAGTATGGGGGGAAGATTGCAGTGGACAAGCTTATTATTCGAGTCATAACTGCGGTCTACCGGCAACATATTTTTTTTGCGGGTTGGTAAAGACATTCCGAGCTATAGTCACTCTAGTCTTAATATCCCTCGAATACTCCCTTATATAGTTCCCTGTCTACCCCCCCTGAAGGAGTTTAGACTATATAGCTCATGGAACCGTAGATTTTCAACAGCATGGCAGTGCAAAGCTCAAGCAAGCACTTGTCTAGGAGTCTAGGCTCATGGGACAGGGGGGGGTTCCCATGACTGAGATGTCTACAAGGACTTCAGTTTAGCAGTTTAGGGTTATAGATTTAGGATTTAGGGTTTGGGGTTGTAGCTTTTGTGTAGGGACCAGGGTTAGAAGAGGTAACGCCTGCACCGAGACAATGACGCTGTGAGTCATCTGACAGCCATGGAGTCCTTGGTTTTAGAGGTTGTTTTTTTCTGAGCACCCCGCCTTAAACCCCACACTCTCTCGAACCAGGAGGAAGGAAACGATCTCATACAAAAGGCAAAGCCTCAAAACTCCTCACCCTTAACCCTAACTCCTAAACTCTAGACCCTAAACCCTAAACTGAAGTCATTGTACGTTCCAGAGCCGGCCAAATTATGACGACCTTACCCGACCTCACATTTGGCTTTAGGTTTTGGAGTTTAGAGTTCTGGGGTCTTAGGAGTTCGGATTTAGGGCGTAGGGGTTTAGGGTAGGGTTTCAATATTTCAGGATGTGAATTAACAGTGTACATGCAGCCAAAGGATGCATGGACATTAAAGGTCTGACGAGGACTTTGGTAACCCCCACCCCAAAATCAGGACCTTCAAGCTATCCTTTGACCGTCATGGGGTCCTAATTGTTTAAAGGTCGGGTGAGCGAACTCCTCTTTTTAGGGGAGCTGTTGAGAAGACCTCGCGTCACGGGGGGATCCCTTCAGAACTGCAAATCCTGCAGGGTTTAGGGTTTAGAGTTTAGGGTAGTGCAGGACTGCCGCGATATAATGAAACCTTGGAAATTCTCTATAGAAATCTCACCAACCCTAACCGCTCATCTCGAAATCCTAATTTCTAATCCCTCAGACCAATTCCCTAAATCAAAGCGCTAAACCCAAAGCTGGAGGCTGCAAACTCCAGTTGGGCAACAGACACTCTGCAGCTCGTAGGAGCGCAGTCTGCATGAGCCATGGGACCTCCGCCAAAGCAACATGGAACCCCATACGGGCTAGAATCTAAGCTCCTTAAAGGGGTAATATAGGGGGTTATTTAGGCGAGCACTGTAGGGGCCATTAAGGGGGATACTAGGGGTTTAGACTATGTATAGCTTATATGAGATACTGTCAATATTACGGTACCAACGGACCATAAAGGGGGGACATAGGGGTCCCTGTGGTAGTTTAGTATAGTCCCTAGTATAGTCCCTAATATGGAACCCATGTCAATGTCCATGAACTTTACGGGACATATAGACTGTAGCTCACATCGCTCTCTGTAGGGTTTTGCCTGGGCTCCGGCCCTAAACCCTAAACCTTGAATCCTAGATCGTCAGCCCTATGGTTTTGTCCCTGAACCCTAAACTTTAAACTACTTACTTTAGAGGTCCAGGGTTTGGTGTGTAGGTGGAGTAGTCAAACCAGGACTCACCCTGGATTCCCGTGTCAATTCGGGGGGAGGGTTTAAGCAAGGGTTTAGGGGTGGCATTAAGGGTTCAGGATGATTCTGGTGACTCGGGACTTCAGTCATTCTCCTACACGAGAAACCCCAGACCCCGTTGAATAGAGCTTTGGGCTGGCTCCCAAAACGGGGCCCTAGGGATGACTAGGGAAGATGAAGGGCTTATGGGGGATTGGGGGTTTAGGTTGGGCCATTCCCCCTCCCAGTAACTCTCCTTAGAGGGGCCTTATTAAGGTGGTTCTTATAACTCCTATAACCCATTGTGGTAACAGTTGCTGTAAGGGGGAATGACCCCAGGTTTTTTAGGGATTGTATAGGAGCATGTTGGGAATTAGCCATATAAGCCATCTGCAGCACTGTGCCTGGATTCCTTGAGAGCTTCATGAGACTTTACAAGGGCAACACGGTTTAGGGTTGAGGGCTCAGGGCATTGAAAAAGGAAGGCCTGGAAGTCAGGCTCATGTATTAGTGTTAGCTACATAGGCTTGATTCAGGTTTGTGTTTTCATGAGGTGAATAGATGTGCAAAACAGATTTGGGGGTTTCCTAAAATCAGGGGTACCTTTTTGGGGTCCCCATAATAAGGATTATAGTATATTGGGGTCTATATTGGGATCCCCTTGTCTTGGGAAACTACCATTTGTCAACACTTCCTACACAGCCCCAAATCCGCATTCCGCAAGATGACCCCTCAGCCCTTGAGAGGAGTGTATCCCTAAACCTTAGCTTCCCGGTTTAGGGTTTAGGGTTTGGGGTTTCGTCTCCTGACAAAATGGAGCCCGCGGAATCCAAATAGAAGCTACTCCATGACGTGTTGACAGACCCCACCCCAAATTGATAGGACCCCCTTAATTAGAAGCTTATTGCATGGGGAAGCTCGGGTAGCCTTTATATCTTATATCAACTAGAGTCTATACTCCTTAAAGGGGGTTATAAACTGGTTATTAATGGGGATGCTAGGAGTTTGGACTATATCTTATATGAGGTTTGAGGATTGAGGTTGTAGTGTGGGCCTTTTAGTTTCAGGAAGCTGGATGATGATTGGGCGCGGAAAAAGATATCTCAAAATCTAGCATGCCACACGGCAAGGGCAGGAAATGAGGAAAGTAGAGTCTTACCTAGTTGACCTTGGAGAGCGCTACCCAATTGATGCCTGCACAAATGGCAGGAAGCATCATTGTTGCCGTCGCCTTCCTCCTACACCAAGGAGAGAGCTTCAACAGTTCCGGATGTTGTTTCTTGTTTTCTAACCATGTCTAAGGCGTAATGTAGGACCTGGGTAGTTGCCAATGCTAGTTCTTATTCTTCATAATCCCCAAAGCCCTACCCTAAACCCTAAATCCTCAACTGAGAGGCTCGTACATTACAATAATAGCCTCCTGTACCGCAGTGGATGTGAGAAGTTGCCCAGAACCGCGGGTGTTCCCAGCATGAGGGGCACCTTTACAGGGTGGATATAGGCTTTCAAAAGGAAATCTATATATACATATATATATATATACACACGCGCACATATGCATACATATATATATATATAGCGTGTAGGCCTTGGGGTTTCCAAACAATCAGGGGTGTTTGTTGGGGGCTCCCTCCTTAGGGGTTTGTCAACGCAAGCAACCCTAAACAGTACCTGGACCCCAAACGCATGTAGAAGAATTGTCTTTTGGGCTATTTTTAGGGTTATAGGCCATCATTGCCATCATTTTAGTTTTTTTCGGGGGGAGAGGGGGGGGGTGTTTAGGTAAAGCCTAAACTGCGTGTTTTCTTGATGGATTCTTGTTCGACGGCTTGACAAGCGCCGTCAGTTGGTGGACCAACAAATGGGCCTGCAGCACATGCATTTCGAGGGGGTGATCTCTGCAGAGAAACGCTCAAACTCAGCTGCTGAACTGTTTACTGTTTTCTCCGATGGCTTGGCAAAGGCCAAGCGGGCTGTCCATGCGGCTGAACCAGGTAGACAATGCAGAACAACACCTCAGCTCCCATGGCATGTACAGGGGTCAGTCAGAGAAATGCCCCCCCTGAACCCTGAAAACCTCAAAATGGACCAGAAAGGAGCTCTGCGAATGCAAGCAAAAGTTCACTGCAGGTATTTGTTTCAATAGCAGCAAAAAAATAGGTGCCCTGGTTTTTGGGGCAGGGCCATGATTTAGCCCTTGCAAAGCGTAAGGCTATATGAACCATAGTCTAAACTCCTTCAAGGGGGTTATATAGGGGATTATATAGGGGACTACTAGAGGGGTTATTAAGGGAGATATTAGGAGTTTAGACAGTGGCTCAGATGAGGACGTTCAGGAGGTTCTGTAAGCGTCACAGAGGGTCCTTTCAGGAAAATGTTGGGTTTAGGGTCTAGGAAAGTTCCGAAAACTTCCATCTACTTGCGTGTCCACTACTTAGGGTTTCCTAAAGTCGTTAAAATGTGGCCTAAAAAAGGGTTATGAATTCAAAGTTTGGGTGATTTTTACCTCGTGCTTAGTACAAGAAGCGTTTTCATAGAGCAATCACGCGGTTTAAGGTTTAGGGTTCAGGGGTTTAGGGTCTAGGAACCCCCTCTTCCTTCCAGAGCACCCTGAACACCAAACCTGGGTTAGTGTCCACTTTCCTTTCCTTTCCTCGCTAAGCAGGAGGAAGTTTTGGATTGTAGGAGTCTTAAAGAAGTAAGCCCGTAAATCCTGAGCCCTTAAACGCGCAAACCCTAAACACTTAAACGCCTAAGCCCTAAAACTTTAAACCACATCGGATTCTACAGTCTTGTTGCAATGCAGGACTGGCTTTTGTAATTGAGCAGCTTGGCACAAAAACGTGGAGGGATCTACCTGTAACTCCAATTGCCTGCAGCTTTGCAGTAATTGCTGGCCAACTACGGGGTATATCCCATAAAGCTGTAGGAAATTGGGGTTACTGGTATGGCTTTGCGTTTGGGATATAGGGGTTGAGGGCTGTATTGGGCTTGGGGTTGGCGTTTTGCGCCCAAAAGACCTTCATAATCAAGATGTATACGTTGTTGTGCCAAACAGCAAGATCCTTTAGGTTAGAGGTTGGGGATTATGGTCTGATAAGTTGTTGACCATCTTACCCCAACTCTCCTGTGACAGTCTGTAGTGCAGGATCCTGGGGTTTTAAAGCAGGACGGCGGCTATGCCAGAGGTTTTTCTCCGAAACTGGGTAGGCCCCTGGGATAGTTGGTATTTTCCGTAATGGCTTTAATAGGGGACCCTATATATGAATATTTTTCAAAAGGGTTTTAGGGGGCAACCCAGAAAACCCTAAACCCTAAGCCCCTAGACCCTAAACCCCTAGACCCTAAGCCCCTAAACCCTAGGGGCTCCCTGAGTATCGACAAAGTTCGTTCCCTTTGAGGCCGAGTTTGCCTCCCTGGCTGAGTTGGTTTTCCTCGTTGCTAGGGTTTAGGGTTTAGGGTTTAGGGTCAGGGGGACTTAGTAAGTACCTGGATCCCAAAAGTAGGTAAAATAATAGCCCCAAACCGTTAAGTGTAGCCCAAGAGGCCATTATTCTACAGACTCTTGGGGTTTAGGTAGGTGAATAATTAAAGTTGCTGGGGTTACTATATGGCTTGTAGGGGTCTATTAAATTTGCTGTCTAAGTTTCCCTGACCCTCCAAGGTGTCAGTTGCAGGCATGAGAGAGGCTATGAGCTATGGTCAAGACTTTTGTTGCCATGCCGCTCCGTCAACTCTTGAGGAATATCCGGATCCAAGGGTTCAAGCCTCCGGACAGGACGTAACCGTTACTTCAGACCCAAATGGGCGACGTGGAACAACATTTCAGTTTATATCCTTTGAAATTTAGGAGCACCCTAAGCCCTGAAACCCAAACTGAAAAACCATTCACGTCAAACACGAAGCCCTAAACTGGAAACCCTAGAGTAAACCATAAACTCTAAGTTCTAAACTCCGTGTACATCCCTTTCCTTATTCATCTAAGGATTCATATTTGAGGAATTTGGGGCCCAAAGGCCACATTATATAAGATTGTTAGTGAGTTTTGATATCTTAGGGTTTGTCATCCCGAGATATTCCTTGGGTCCCGAGAGCCCCTAGGAAACACCCACATGAGCTATAGTCTAAACTCCTTAAAGGGGAGTCATATAAGGATTATATAGGGGACTACTATGGGGGTTATTAAGGGGGATACTAGGAGTTTAGATTATAGCTCACATAAACTCTTCACCCCAAACGCCACACCCTAAATCCAGCGGTTAAGGTTTAGGTTCAGGGTTACAGGAAACCCTTGGTACACCCTACACCCCTAAACCTATAGTAGTTTCCATTTTATGTTCCATTAGCCCAATATAACCCCAATGTTATCCCATTGTTACCCTAATATAGCCCTAACAAACCTAAATCCTAAACCACTAAGCCTTAAACCCTAAACCCTAAACCCTTAAACCTTAAACCCTAAACCTTAAACCTTAAACCCTAAACCTTAAACCCTAAACCTTAAGCCCTTAGCCTCACCCCCTAAACCTTGTCCCCGAACCTTGAGGCGGCGGCCAGGTGCGCAAGGGTTTGCACCGCTTCTCTTCGCCAGCGCCGGTGCGCTGTGGCTTTGGCTTCTGCCCCTTTGGCTGCTCGAAGGGCTTAGGGTTCTCAGGGGTTTAGGGTTTTCAGGGTTTAGGGGTTTTAGGGTTTAGGGGTTTTAGGGTTTTCAGGGTTTAGGGGTTTTGGGGTTGTCAGGGTTTAGGGGTTTAGGGTTTAGGGGTTTAGGGTTTTGGGGTTTTCAGGGTTTAGGGGTTTCAGGGTTGAGGGTTTATGGGTTTAGGGATGGGTTTCGGGTTTCAGGGTTTAGGGGTTTTGGGATTTATGGTTCTGGGGCCCTAAGGAGTTTGGGGTTCATGGTTCAGGAGGTTCAGGCGTTAAAGGCTTGGAGCTCTGGCTTCCGGGGTGTAGGGTAAAAGGCCCCTTAAAGAGACAGAATATAGGGTTTAGGGTATAGTCCCCCTTAAGTAGATAGAATATGGCTCTGAGTATATTATAACAAGATCCCCAGATACCACATATTCTGTCTACTTAAGGCGGGGACTATAGGGTTCTAAGCCCTTCAAGTCCTTTTAACAGCAACACTCAGCTGTGTGGCACTCCGAGTACTTCCAGGGGAGGTGGTTCTAGGGGTCATAGGGGACGATTTGAGGCTACTCTGGCATCCTAAACCCGAAACACCTTAAACCCTAAACCCCTAAACCCTAAGCCTAAGCCCGAAACCCCAAACCCTAAACCCCTCAACCCCAAACCATGGTCTTTTCCCTTGCCCTTGCTCAGCACAAGCACCAGGCATCCAGAGAGCCTCGGGCCCCTTAATTCTTGACGATTCTCCAGGTATTGTTAGGTTATCAGGGGTTTAGGGTTTAGGGTTTAAGGTTTAGGGTTTAGGGTTTAGTATCATGTAGCTTACATTCGGTAGTTAAGGTGCTCTATGCCTCTGGACCCTTGTATAAGCCCAGTTTCCATGCCATGTCGGGTTTTCTTGTTCCATTTTCCATCCCTCATCCGAAAACCCTAGAACCTCCCTTTATATATGCCCTAAATACCCACTATTAAGCACCATGTAACCTAAAACCTTAAGCGGTTAAGGGTACAAGGAGGGTCGTGGTACTGTAACCCCAGTATATACCCTATTATGATATAGTAGTTTCCATTTGCTTTCCCATTATTCCCAAAGAACCCCAATAATATACCTCATATTCTATCTACTTAAGGGGGATTGTAACCGCAAACCCTAAACCCTGCACCCCAAACCCTAAACCCTAAACCCTGAACCCTATACCCCAAACCCTAAACCTTAAACCCTAAACCCTAAACCTAAAACCCTAAATCCCAAACCCTAAAACCCTGGTAGCCGAGTCTTGAGGTGTCTTCTCTTGTCCCTGGCAGCTACGCGGCTGGCGTCGTCAGAGGAGGTGTTCTACCAGGCGGCTTCTTCAAGTTTCTCGGGGTTTGGAGTTTAGGATTTGGGGTTGGAAGCTGAAGTTTGAGGAGCCCTTCTCATCAACATATTGGGGGGGAGGGTATATAGATAGGGCTCATATGCTGATATCAGCTTTGTCTCCAACTTTGGATCCCACCCTAAACCCTAGATCCTTAGAAGGTTGCTGAGGTTTCGGTTGGAGGGCTGGAGGGGGCGTAGAGGAGTGAACATAGGATTCCGAGCTTCGAGCTAATGGTTCAGGGCTTAAGGTTTAGGGTTTAGGGGTGCAGGGGTTTGGGGTGTAGGAGTTTAGGGGTTAAGGTTTAGGGTTTAGGGTTCACTCACCGCCTAGGTTTTCTCCAACAGAGTACCCTCAGTAGCGACGAGATGTTCAGTTCTGAGAGCATTTGATTACCAGAGCATGAATTTCGGGAACCCTTATGCAAAAACATCGCATTCATGTTCGAGAGCGCCCGATTACCAGAGCATCCATGTACAAACCATCATGACATTCATGTTCTATTGCTAGAGCATCCATGTCCAAACCAGTGCAAAGCTCATGCTCTACCGAATCCGAGTACCAGAGCATCCATGCCCAAACCATAAATAATATTACTCGTGTTCCAAGCGCATCCGAGTACGGAAAAAAACGTTGTGCCCTCTGGGAGGGACTCAATGGCCTCTACCGACGTCGAACGCCGGAAAAAAAAGGGACTCATCCATTTTAACCTGTGGAACGCAGCATTTTGGATCCCTCATGTAAGCGCACTGCGCCTACCGGGATGCAGTCTATGTCCCAGATTCCTTCTAAATTACAGTAAGGTTACTATAGTAGAGTAGAGGGGCAATATAGGGATGATGGAACCGATTTCGAACGCCGAGAAATAGTTGACTGACAGTCTTCCGCAGCTTGGGCTGCAGCCTTTGTAACCTGCAAAAAGGCAGTATATCGGGTACCCTGATGCAAGAACACCACGTGCAGTATGACGAAGTGCATGTCATATACAGCCATGTCAAGATGGAAAGGCTCAAAACGCTGAGTCTTAGCACCTTTCGGCCTTCTTGGAACCTATTCCATGGCCATCTTGCAGTCAACATGTCGCGGATGTTTTCTGCAACACATTGGCACGGCTGACTGCTGCAAGAAGCTTGCCCTAAGAACTCCTGGACGCCGGATTCTTTAGAAATTGCAGTAAGGTTACTAAAGTGTATAGGGGTAGTACAGGATAGTGGAAAAGAAAATGCAAACTACTATAGTATATGGGGGTAATATAGATGGAAGCTGCCTCTTTTCCCACTCACATTCCTTGGCAGCAATTGGTGTCGGAGAACCCTAGCTGCCGAGCGCTAGGCCTTGGTGCGTAGGGTTTAGGGCTGCAGGTTTGCATGAGACACTGCCCTCTCTCAGTAACAGTTGGATAAGATTTACAATGTGAATGTGCAAGCCTTCAATAGTACCTCATCATAGACTGCTACTGCATGGGTGCAGTAGCTAAGGTATCTATAACTTATGGTATAAGGTTTAGAATTGTTGGTGCCTTTAAGATTTACTGAGTCCTGAGGATGTATAGCGACCCCTAAGCCTACCCTAGTTTAGGGTGTGGGGCTTAGGACGTTTAGGATTCAGTGCTGAGGAGTGAAGAGTCGTATGATAACAAAGTAATACAGTTGATAGGAAATTTTTTGCATGACCTTAATATACTATCACACCATAATTCCCAGGGTATAAGGTACCTAGGGCCATGCACGATTTTTAGTATTCATCGTAACTCATGCAGGTAGTTTTGAGGCATGATGACCTGACTTTTTGCAAATACCCAGATCCTTAGCCCAAAGCTTTCCGTGGATCCGCCAGGAGCCCTCCTGGCCCTAAACTCCTAAGCCCTAAACTCCTAAGCCCTAAGCCCCCTAAACCCTGAACCCCTAAACCCTAAACTTCTAAGCCCTAAACCCCCTAAACCCTAAACCCTGAACTCCTAAGCCCTAAACCTCTAGACCCTGAACCCTAATCCGCTAGGAACCCCTCGCGGGTCTTTGGATTTCAACCCTCCTGGCTTCGACCGCCTTCTTTGCGCCAACTGGACGAGAAGCTGAAGGGTTTTAGGGGTTTAGGGTTTAGGGTTTTGGGTTTAGGGTTTAAGGTTTGGGGTTTAGGGGTTTAGCGTTCGGGCTCCCATTTCAAAGGGTTATTGGCGGTTGTTGGGCTGATGTATAGACAGACATGGATATGTAGGGGGGGTTATGTACAAATACGTGGGGTTTGGGCGCACACCCCAAGACCCTAAACCCTAAACCCTAGTCTAAACTCTTTCTAAGGTGGTTATAAAGGGGAGTATGTAGGGTTATGCAGGGGGATATTAGGAGTTCAGACTACAACCCTACATTACATGGCTTGATTCAGGAGCCTCAGCAAGAGTAGGACTTTGCGGGTTGAGGGCGTGTGGGGTGCTCTCTTTTTGGGGGTCCCGACTGTAGAATGACGAAGAAGAAGAGGATGATGATGATGGTGTATGGGTCTGTTTTTGGGGGTCCCCCTATTTATGGAGACACCTTACTTCACCATCATTAGAACAGGGAACCCCTATACCCTAAGCCCTAAACCGTAAACGCTAGAGCGGGTGATCAGCAACCCAGGCGCCTACCGCCGCTGGTGTTTGCTGGGGTGGCACAGACACTTTGACGCAGAGCTTTGATGGTGCTTACGGTGAGGGCTTTTGGGGTTCCGGAAATCAGGGTCCTATTGATAACTGTGGCAAAATGAAATGGGGTTTGAGGGCTTCCAAAACTTACGCAGGGTTCTGTGAGGAATTACGGTAAGTGATGTGGGGGCATTTAAGGTTTCCTATGAACCCAAAAAACCCTGAACCCTGTGTGGTGGGGGCATTTAGGGTTTCAGGTTCTCGGGTCCCGTAAGGTCCCACCCCTAAGGTTATGTGGCGCGAATGTTCGCCTTCTATGAAGCAAAGTAAGGAGATCCTGAACAGGAATCTTAAAACCCTGTGGGGTGTAGGGTTTAGGTACAACCTGGAATACCTTCAAGTTCAGGGGTTTAGGGTTAAGGCTTTTGGGGGACCCTAAACCCTAAACCCTAAACCTGGGGGCTTCAAGGTTTGAAGCTCTCCAGACTCCTGTTGTGTGCGATTCCCATAAATGCCCACGCGCAGGGTTTAGGGGCTTCAAAAAGATGGAAGCTAGGGTGCACTTTGTTCGCACTGTTTTTGTAAGAAATTAGAGGCTACGCTCATGATGATGATGATGATGATGATTGCACAGAGTCATGTGGTAAATTCCATGAATAGTGGGACTCCAATATAGATTCCCGAACAGGGACTATATAAGGATGGTATTCTTTTGATCCCTACTAAAACCAGTAAGTAGAGGGTTTGCTCGCCTTTCTTTCCCTTCGTCTTGGAATCGGAGCAATGAGGCAGGTTTAGAGAGGACCTGGACAGACAAGATGGCCTGTTTCATCCTTTAAATGCCCCTAAACCCTAAAACCTAAACCCCAAAACCCTAAAACCTAAAACCCTGAAACCTAAAACTCTAAAACTTAAAAACCCTGAAACCCTAAATCTTGAAAACCTCAAACCCTAAATTGACGGGCAGCCCTAAACCCCAAGCAGCCTCTGACCCTACAACCTTCTTCTGCCAGGTACCCCAGTAAGACCCTTTTCCCCATTGTGTTTTGGTGTCTCCTTTTTAAGGCTGAATAGTAGGAAAAGGGGTAACCTTATTAAGGGGGCTACTGGGGAACCTAGTCTGTCTAGCAGGGAATGAGAGAATGGACGGGAAGAAGGAACATGGGAGCTGTTGTATCATGGCGGAGCATGGAGGGACTGCCATCGGGACCCATTTCTTCATTTCTTGCTCATGTAAGGGGCTAAGGGTTTAGGGGATAACCCTAAACCCCTACACCCTAAACCCCTCAACCCTAAACCCCTAAGCATAGGGTTTAGGGGATAACCTTAACCCAAAATAAAAACTGTACCACTCGACCAGCCACAGGGTGGTGGCACTACAGCATCTGGCGCTGTCGTTGTGGCTGCCGTGTGACCTGCTTGTGTTAGGCCTTAGGGTTTACAGTTAATATGCCTCTGACAGACTTATTACGTGTATATACCTCGAGAATAGTTTTACAACACAGCAGATGATCGTGAAATCAGTCAGGAAGTACAGCTTATTGCATTAGGCTGCAGGATTCAGGATTCAGAGCTCAGGGTTTAGGGCTTGGGTTTGGGGCTTAGCCTTTGGGGTTCAGGTTTGCGAGTGTAACGGGGCTTATAATCAGAGTTCAGCATGGATAAGGGGCCAGACACTGGACCCCACCATAAATCCCTAAACTCTAAACGGCGTGTTTGGGGAATGAAGCACTTGGATTGAAGCCTAAACTCTAAAGCCCTCAAACCCTAAACCCGTGGCGGTGCTGCATCTGCGGTTTAGGGTCAAGGGCTGAGGATTTGGCGCCTTATAGCTAGTAGACTTCGCGACCAACGCTCAAACCCATGCAGCGGAAAGCAGCCATCAAGGCAACCACCGATGCCAATCTAGCGTTTGAGAAGTGGTTGCTCTTTTTGCCGCGGCTCTTCCCGCAGCCTTTTGAAAGGTAAGTCGACAAAACGAACCAGCACTCCAGCAGCAAACTGGTGAGTTTCTCTCCGTTCTGGCTGCTGTCAACACCACTGACAGCACGCCTAAAAACAAAACAAACACCCCAAAACAATTTCTTGGAACTTTTCTCTCTCCCTCTCTCTCTCTGAGTCTCCCTCTCCCTCTCTCTCTCTCTCTGTCTTTCCCTCTCGCTCTCCCTCTCGCTCTCCCTCTCCCCCTCCCTCTCTCTCTCTGTCTCTCTCTCTCTCTCTCTCTCTCTTTTCTCTCTTCCAGCTTGTGCCCCTGCCGCTAAACGAGAAAACGTAAAAAAACAAACCAAGACTCCAGCTAATATGCATGTCGCTTTTCAACGCGCCGTTGTCAAACAAAAAGGGTCCAAAAAACAGCGCTCGAGCAAAGAGCGGGGCAAAGCATTTTCCCAGCACTTGCCAATGCCACTGACTGCCACAGTGTAGTAAGCCTTCAATACACCCTCAGCCTTTAGCCGTAAACCCTAGACCCTCATTATGTTGTATTTGGATGTATGGTTGTTGGAACGAGCTTTCGTCAAGGTGAGACTTGTGGCAGCTGGCGCTTGCAGACTCGCGGACCGGGAGGTGCATTTCGAGTGTACCTGGTGAGGGTTACTATATGGTGTAGGGTTTAGGGTGGGGAGCAAGGGAACATGTTATATGGGGTTATAGACTGATTCTATTCTTCTTGTCCCTATTAAGCCCAACTAAGCTTAAAGAGATGTAAGGTTTGCGCCACACAAATCACTAGGGATCCAATGGGCCCCGCAATGCTTCTTTATGCCTTAAGTCGCCTTCTGCTTGAGAACCCCTCGAGGCAAAGTTCAGGGATTGGAGGCCATCAGTGGGGACATAGCGGTTGCAGGGAAGCTGCTGGTGTCCCTTCAGAGTCAGGTATGGCTTCTCCATGCAGGATGTAGAATTATTGGAACGTACTAGGCATACTTATAACCCCAGAACCCCAAATAACAAGCCCAGTTATGTCTATTTTCAACCTAGTTGCTAAGTCCCCCCCCCCCCCATTCCCGCAAGGAGAGGTAAGGATTCGGAGTCGGCGGCTGGAGGATTTGGATTTAGGGCCGGATTGTAAATCCAATGTTTACGTGCCATTAGGAAACCTGGGGTAGAATGGGGTGTTGTCGGGGACCCATGAGATATGTGGTGGTTTTTCGGTTTTGGTGTCTGTATTTCTTTTTTTTACTGTGGCCAACATATATATGAACATATCTATACATGCGGTTGATATGAGAAATCCTGTATGACCCGATTTGCATATTTTATACCTCGTGAATGATCACAATTTCGTACATCAAGGGCATGCCGGCTTTTGATTCAACGGTGTATATGCATGTATGTATGGATGCAATGTAATGTAATGTAATGTAATGTAATGTAATGTAATGTAATCTAACGTAATGTAATGTAATGTGATGTGATGTAATGTAACGTAATGTAATCTAATCTAATCTGTGTATATAATATATAACACATATATATATATATGCACACGCACGAAAATTCTCGTATGTGTGTGTGAATATCTGTACTAGTATATGTGTACACGGCGTGCGCTGCCCACTTTGTTACAATGCCTAATCTCATGGTTGTATCTTGGCAGAGTTGTTCTGACTGCCTACCTTAAACCCTGCGGATCATGAGGGTTGTGGTGCTTATGATTGGGCCCTGGAAGTTCAGCGCATCAGTTTGTAGCTTAGCCCTTTTAGTTTTTTAATGTCCCGTCCTTGCTACAGGCGAGGAGCTCTGTAGATAAGGCGCTCAAGCCTGCTCAGTATATAGTTCTGTCTATTTTGGGGGATTAGAGTAAGGGCTTCGTGCTTGAGGGCTTGAGGATTGGGAGTTTAGAGTTTAGGGTGTAATGGTTGAGGAGGGTTCGGAATTTAGGGTTCAGGGCGTGATGGTTTCAAGTTTCGAGGTACAACTCAAGACCCCAAGCCGAAGACCTGCGACCCAGATCATCCCAGGCCCGTAGACCTGAAACCCCACGCGTCCTTCCTCTGTTTAAGTGTTAAGGGCTTAGAGCTTCGGGCGTTTAAGGTTTAGGGTAATTATATCGCTTAGGGGTTGAGGGTTTAGGATTTTTCGCTTAGGGTTTAGGAGTTTACCTACTTCATGCATGGAAGCTGTTGAACGGTAGGCAGATGATAGGTCTTAAGGTGTAGAAGCTGGCCTAATGTATGCATGGAGAGTATAAAGCTGTAGGCCAATGCCGTTTAGGGTTTCTGGGTAGGCCCCTGGGATATTTAATGTTTTCCCTAATGGTTTTAATGGGGGACCATACTTACTACTATTTTTCAATGGGTTTTAGGGGCTAACCTAGGTTTAGAAGTGTATGGAGTGTAACCCTAAACCATAAACCTGGTAGGCAAAGGACATTCAATGGAGGGCCTGACCCCCAAATTGCTACACCCGGTGCGATAGATCCCAGTCCCCCAAACTACGCCTCAACCTCAAACGAGCCATAATGTAAACTCCGACCTAACCCCTAAACTCCTAAACCCTAAATCCTAAGCACCAACGACAGCAGGTCTGCTCTTGGGCGTTAATGGGCCCTGGATTCCGGGCATACTGCTGGTGTCACCTGTCTTCAGGATTTGGGTAGATCAATGTCAGGGTGTAACCCTAAACCCTATAAACCCCAACTAAACCCAAAACCCTCAACAGTTTAGGGTGAAGGGTTTTGTTTAGGTTCTAGGACTGATGGCTAAAGATCTATACCGGCTTGATTTGGAGAAGAGAGGAGCTATAGGGAATTCAGGGCTCGGATGCCAGAAGCTGCTGGTTTGGACGTTGCGAAGAGTGGGTCAGCAAAAAATCAGGCCGCTTTTTCTTGGAAGTTGATGAGGAGTGTGAGAAAAACTGCTCGGGAGTCAGGCGGAACACCCATGACCACACGGATATACTGTTCATGCAGGACCTCATGCACCACCTCGCGGCCCAAAGTCATAGCAATTCCTAGAACTTGTGACCTAAGGGCCGGTGTGTAGGAGTTCGTCCATGAATGTTTCTGCCTTTGGTGTTGTGCTCGTCGCCTTGGTGACCCTAAGCCCTGAACCCTAAAGTCGAAGCTTATCCGAAGGATGTTCTCCCTCAATCACGTAGAATCACACGGAAAGGACAGTAGATGAACTGAAATGCAAGCTTCTATTCGGGATTGAATTAGGGCTTGGGGACTTTTCTTTGTTGACTGCTCTATACGCCCCTTAACCCTAAGACCCTAACACTCTAAACCCTAAAGCCCTAAACTCCACACCCTAAATGCCCAAGACAGCTAACATTGGCGCTTTTCGTAGGGTCCTAGGGCAGATAGAGTTCATCAAAACCCAAGCCCGACCCCTTAGGGTTTAGGGTTTAATTAGGGTTCAGGGAGGTAGGTGAGTTTTAGGATTTAGGGTTTATAGGCTTTACGGCTCTAAACCCGAAGGCCTACACCGAAAGTGCCTAACCCTAAGCCCAAAGCTGAAAAAGCCTAACCTTGAATACTGAAAATCATGCTCTTCAACAGCGCACCGCGTTTCTCAGGCTCCTGGCTACGTGCTTGATGGCGCTGCAACGAAGGCGGGGTCTGAAATTGCTGACGCCAGGGCTGGCTCAGCCCGAGCCCCAAGGAAAGCCCTAACCCAAAGCCCCAAACAAAGTCTTCATTTAGTCTTGTCCATTTGCTTCTTTGATTCGCCGTATATGCGTATAGACCGTATAGATGCCTCTACCACCTCTTTGAAAAAGGACTCTGGTCCCAGCAAGCCCCACAAGCTCCGCAAAAGCCCACGTCGAAGGCGGCACGGAGAGCTCTGTGTCTACGCTGCCATTGCCAAGCTACAGAGTACCGCCCAGGAGAAATTTCTGGACTAATAGCCCTAAACCCTCAACCCTAAATAGTAGTTTCCATTTTCTTTTCCATTATCCCAATATAACCCTATTATAACCCTAATATATTTTTGGGGCTTGGCGGCTGTGAGCCCTAAGCCCTGCATAACCCTGAACCCCTATAGCCCTTAAACGCGGAGCCCAGGAGTAGGGTGGAGGAATTGGGGTGTAGGGTTAGGGATTTGGGATCCCGGGTTGAGAATTCAGGGCTTTGGGTTGGGATTTGGTATTCAGGGTTTAAGGTTGGGACTTATGGTTTAGGGTATATCCCGAAAGATTTTTTTTGGAACCCTCCTAAGCCCTAAACCCTAAGCTGAAGGGTTTGGACGTCACATTTGAGGGCTTGGGCACGAAGAGGGGTCCCGGAATCAAAATGGCACTCTCTAATCTAGACCCCAGATTAACAACCCCCCCTTAATAGGGATTATAGTAGGCATCCTAATATTAAGGTCCCAAAAAGGAGGGGGTTTATGAATCACGCGTCTGCATCACCCGGCTTCTTCTTCTAAAGCTGGTAGGGTCTTGTCGACGTACTCTTCAATTCGGCATGCAGATGTTTGCAAATGGCGTGATGGAGTGGCAGTATGCACTCAAGCACTCCTGACGTGAACCCTAAACCCTAAACGTAACCTTCCCCACACCGAAACAAACGAGGTAAGCCCACCCGCCCCGGGGCTCAAAGCCTTCAACAAAGCCTACAAAGTCAACCTTCAAGGGGCAAAACATCCCCGTAAAAAAATTACCACGAAGAGACCAAAGCATGGCAATGGAGACAAGGCCAAGGGGAGTGAACCGGCAAAGTCATTGATCAAGGAAAAGCCGACTCCTCAACCTTCTCCAAGCAGTCAACAAACAAATGCAAGGAGTGAACCCGCAAAGTTCCATGAGCGACCACGCGAACTCGCAAAGCTCACAAGTCGAGGAATTCGCAATTTGTGGCCCGAAACCATTCGCTATGTCAACCATCCCGCGAGTAGCCACCATCGCCTCAGGAGAGGTAGTGCGAGGTTTGAAACCGACCATGCGGCCAAAGGATGCACCGCTGACCGCATCCAAGATGCCGATCTTGTCAGCTTGGGCCTCCACAAGGCCGTGCCATGAGCGTAGCAACGAGTGAGTCCCATCTGTTGGAGCGTGGTACCTGGACCCCAAAAGTATGTAAAATAATGGCCTTTATGGCTGTTATTATGGGTTCAGGGCTATTATTTTACATACTTTTGGGGTTTAGGTATCCCTGCAGAGTACAAGCATCCTGCAGCTGCTTGCCTGCCAAGTTCTTTGCGTGCTGGATGTCAGCCTGGGCAGTGTTGTGGGTATCGAAAGCTGACGCATCCAAGTTGATAAAGTTGGCACCAATAACCTACAGTTTAGTAGTAAGTACCCTTTAATTAGTAGGTATAACCCATACAACTGTAGGTTATTGGGGCTACAGGATAGAGTTGGCATCTGGGATCTTCACGGGAGCCTGTCCGGTTTCCCACAAGTTGAGCACAGAAAACTCGCAGTCATTGTCTAGCAGTGTGCCTCCTGGCGCTTGGCATTGCCGTAGTCCTGGATCTTGGTCATGATGCTGCCAAAGGTGTAGGAGGCCTCACCATCAAGAGTGGCAGCTTTGCCACCAGGATGTTGGGCTGGGAATCATCCCGTTCATTATTGTTGTGCTGCCGCACTGTGTAGGCCGCAACGTTGCAGTGACATTCTGATCTGCCACGTTGTTGACAAAGATCTGTATGTTGTCAACACAACAGGACTGCTGGTATGGCGTGCTCTCCTGGTGTCTGTTGTGACCCGACAACACATAGGTGACAACATGCGACCTCACCTGAACCAGTGGTTCCCACAGTCCCTGCCGCTGCCTATAATGCAACTCTGTGAACAGCCGTCTGCCTCAATCTTTATCTGTCTGTGCCGATCGGATGAGAACTGCAGCATGTGCATCCACAGCTTCTTGCGCCATCTGCTTGATGAAAGCCCTCTGAGGCCTTAAGTCTGCATCCAGCTGCAATTGCAGGACTTCACGGAGAGTGCCGAGAGAGATTGGTCCCTGCGGTGCCAACTGAAAAACAACTTGACAAACTGAAGCACGCAAAACAGTGTCTGTCAACATGCTGTCCTTGTCGTATTGGTCTTCTTGTTGTCGAAGACGAACCCTTTTCCCAACGGGGCCATGGCATGGGGTTCTGGGGCACATCGATTTTCCCCGCTGCTGGGGCGGAGATTTGGGCCCTACATTACCCGGTTTACGGTTTGGGGGTTTAGGGGCTTCGGATTTGGGGTTCACTGATTTAGGGGTCTGGGGGGTTTGGGGTTGAGGGTTTACCCTAACACCTCGTATTGTCATGCCGAGCATGTACCAGGAATGCCTGGGCTGCCATAGGGAGAAGGTGCGTGTGAAGTGACTCGATGGAAGCCTCCATAACATACCTTATGACCCAAGCAAAAAATGTGAACATTTTGGAGATCCTACGTGGTGGGAGATTTCCTCCATGTACCGCAGGACTCTGCTTGGTTGGCTCCGAGTCCGTACGCCACAAACGCTGAGCAGGTTCGGCATGAGTGCTTTAGCCCGGTGATTTGGGAGTTGCTGAAGTAAAGGTTCCCCCTTATGTGCTGTAGTCTCTGTTGGAAGGGCCCCCCCAAAAAAGGATTCCTGGTTTCTGCTAATCCCCATTTAGGAGTTTGGGGTTTAGGGCTTAGACTTCATGAATTACGCTTGGGGTTTATGATCCGCGGCTTGGAGTTCATGAGTTAGAGTTCGGGCTTCGGGTCCTTCAGAGAAGCCTCGTGGAGGCCCAGATTTCTTTATTGGGTATGACCCTATTCCTGGGGCTTCCAGTACCGGCTTTAAAGCGGTATTTCTGAAGGAGCTAGGTTTTGAAAGTGTTGCGACAAAAACCGGGTTTCTGGAACCAAAAGCAAGTTTCCAATTTCCAGCCCTTCCAAGCCCGCAATAAACCCATGCGAAAAAGCGCACAGACCCATACGAAACCTGTAAGCACCCGTCGTGGAATACCGGGTGTCTTCTTACCCTACAGAAACCAAACATTCTTGTTTTGGAAGATGGGGTTTTAAGCATTACCTGTTTCAAAGCGAAATCTGCTGGGTGTAGATGGTTTGGTGTTGTGAGGCCGGTTGATGTGTTTACTTTGTTCAACTAGGTACCACAGTAGTACTCTGTTTCCCTTTTTATTTGGGGGTCTCCTCGTTAAAGCTGAATAGTAGGAAAAAGGGTCCCCTTAATATTTAGGGTGTACTGAGGAACCTAGTCAAGATTCGGGGCTTCAGATGTAAGCTTTAGGTTGCAAGGTTTATAGGATTCAGGGATTCGGGCTTAAGCTCATGTAGACCCTTGATTAATGAACCCCACTCCCTTGAAGGGCCTGAATATTAGGATCCCTATTATAATCTCTCTTTTGGGGAGGTGGTTTATTAATCAGGGGTCTGGGTTAGAGCGTTTAAGACCACGGGTCCGCATGCTTCAAAAAAGCACTGTGGTCTGAGTAGCTTGGAACTTCAGAGCCGACCTTGGCAGGGTGGTCATTATAACTTTTTGTGAGTGTGTCAAGGATTCCTTAGGAATTTCTGTGTGTGTCTGTGTATATATACATATATACACACACATATTTGGTGTCCTGTGGGGGGACCTTCAATTTCTATCCAACCATATGACATGAGCTGTAGTCTGAACTCTTTAAAGGGGAATATATAGGGGAGTATTGTAGGGATTGTAAAGGGGGATACTAGGAGTTCAGAACATAGCTCATACTATATGGGGTTCCATGTTAGGCTGGCGGGGGTTATGGGCAGCCGAAGGCTAGTCACTCTAATGTACTCCATATGGGAGAATTCCCTATAGGCATTTAGGGACTAAGGGGTTTAGGGTTGAGGGAGTTAGGGGTTTAGCGAGTCAGGGGTTTTGGGTTTAGCGATAGCTGTTCAGGGCTTAGGGGTTTAGGGAGGTAGGGGTTTCGGATATGGGGACTAGCAGGAGATGTCTCGGATCCCCTTGAGGGATCCCTTACGGATGCCTTGCCGCCAGTTTGGACATCTGCGGCGGCACCTCAGTTCCTTTAGGGTTTAGGGTTTATGGTCCCCCCTAAATAGATAGAATATGGCGCATATGAGGATCTTACATCATAGTATACCCGAAGCCATATGCCATTTACTTACGGGGGACTCTGGGGGTTTATGGTTAAGATCCCGAATTGTAGAACACCCTAAGCACCACCTGTTAAACCTTGTAGACGAACCAGTCCTTTAACCCCTGAGCGCTGAAACCGTGTGGCCACAAAGTCTACACCCTAAGCCCTAAATCCTAAATCTTGAAACCCCAACACCTAAACCCTGAATCCTGAAACCCTAAACCCTAAACCCTGAATCTTGAAACCCTAAACCCTAAACCCTGAATCCTGAAACCCTAAACCCCAAGCGTAAATCCTGAAACCCTAAACCCCGCAGGCCGTGGCACTGGCAGAAGTAGAGAGGCTTGGAGTTTAGGGATTAGGGTTTAGAGTTTGGGGATTATTCAGGGTTAGAGATTAGGGTTTAGGGTATGCAGAGTTCTGTCCGTGGGGTTCCAAAAACTTGGGGCGGGGCCGCAGGAAAGGGATTACAGAAGGGCTATAGGATATTTAGGGTTTAGGGTTCAGGGTCAAAAGTAAGAATTATTGTATGGCGGGTGTGTATGAGCGCCCTTAGTGCGTCACAATTGGATTTGGTTTCTCTTGCCTCTTATACTAAGCCCCGAGAAGGAACATCACATCAGTTTTTGCTTTAGCAGCATCCCTCCGACCATGCCATCTATCCGTAAGTGTCCTTCAAGGCATCTGATTAAGGGGCTGCTGTAACTCCTGTTTCCGTTTGTGGTAACAGCTACTGTCACAGGGAAGGACATAAAGTATCCCGGTGGCCCTGTGAGGCCCAGCTTAGTGTTCGATTCAGGGGCTGAGCAACTCTATCCACCCTCAACCCTAAACCCTACACCCTCAACCCTAAACCCTAAACCCCAAGCGGATACCCATTGAAAATGCCTGCTTGGGTGGCAGAAGACAATCCTCGACGACATCTCTAAATCCTAAACCCTGAAACCTACACCCGAAACACTAAGTTCCTAAACCCTGAATTTCCAAAACCTATAATCCCTTAACCCTCAATCTGTCGACCCTAGGCCCTAAATCCCTAAACCCTAAAGCTTTGGGAAAATCCCTAGCGTCCAGCCTAAACCCACCAAGGGCTCTGCTCAGGCCTAATTTCTGGGTGTCTTGTTAGGGGATGTTGAGGGATTGGGGTTTCGGGTTCGGGTTTATAGGGTTTAGGGTGTAGGGATTCGGGTGTAGGGTTTGGGCATTGGGGTTTGGGTTTTAGGGGGCTTACGCGAACCCGCCCCAAAACCCTACCTTGATATCATGTCCCTATAATGTCCCTATATCACCTTGTACAGAACCAGGCAGTGGATAATTACATAGAAACGAAGTTGAAACCGGGTAAGTATAACGGTTTATACGGGTTGAGGGTAGGGAAAGCCCAAGGCATAGCCAGGCAAGTACCTATGGTCCCTGGGTATTTTGGAAGGCTGTTTCCTTAGGGCCCTTATGGCATAATAATTGGCATACATTCCCAAACCCTGTTCAAACTACTTCGGCCCTACATTGCCTAAGTTTGACGAACCCCAGAAACCCCAAACTCTCAAACCCCGTGACCACCCAGAACCCTAGATCCTAAACCCCCTCAACCCTCGGAACGCTGAACCACGAGACTCCAAGAATCCTGCACCCTGAACTCTAGACTCTACATAGTAGGAACATACTGTTAGACATCCTGCACCACCTTGAGTCCTCTAAGTCTTACCTGGACCCCAAAAGTATGTAAAATACTGGCCCTTATGGCTATTATTGGGGGTTTAGGGCTATTATTTCACATGTTTTTGGGGTTTAGGTATGCATTATTTACGGCTTAGGGTTTAAGCTTTTTTGGTTGGGGGCTCTTAGGTGGTGCAAGATGTTCTCTATCAACGCAAGGACAAAGGGCCCCGAGGTTGTTGGCGGTTCAAAGAGCACTGCTTGTTAAAGCCCCTGAATGCCCGAAATTGGAGGGTTCCATAAAATTGAGGGCCGCAATATGGACCGATATGTATTCTGGTGTTTTACAGGCTGTTCTGAAGGCCTCAATTCAGAAATCGCACAAAACCCCAGTTTCCATCTGGTTGTCCATGGTCTTTTCCATGTGATCCTGCACTATTACCCTCGACATGCAAGCCTTGACACCTGCTCCGTCAACCCTAGTGTGTCCCTATATATGCTTACATAACGCTTTATATAACAAGCCTATACATCCCTATATGTCCCCATGTAGCATTGTACCATTGAGACTTTTTTCACTATGATAACTATTATTTCCTATTCTGATTACTCTATCATTACTACTGTTAGTAGTCTTACTATTATTGCTGCTGTTGCTGTTCCTATTAATAAATTTGTTTTTTGATGTTATTCCGGCTCTTACGTTGTTCCGGTTCTTACTATTATTACCCCGTGACATTTGTTATTTGTTTTCTATATCGCCGTAAACACCTAGACTTTGAATCCCTCTCGGAGGCATCGCTTCGCAGAGGCGTTCGAGGCGCTCGAATCTGCGCCAGCAGCCTCGACGCAGGCGGGTTTGGGGATTTGGGCTTCTAAGCCCTAAGCCCTAAATCCGAATCCTTAAGCCCTAAATCTTGATCTCTAACCCCTAAGCCTTAAACGCTGAACCCTGAAATCGAAAGCCAGGGCCTAGGGCGTGGGCTTGAAATTAGGGTTTATGGTTTGGTGAGGAGCATCAGGGTTTAGGGTTTGGGATTCAGGGTTGCGGGTCTCTACATGGGACGTTTCGGTTTTTTAGGTAGGCTGGGGGGGGGGTTGGATATGCCGCACACCAGGTTCTAATTCCCCAAAACCAAGTGCACGGTGCCACGTGGGTCGATTAGGAATATTCCACACTAGATGTTGAGGCTAACGCCCTCGACCCCATGCTTTACGAGCAAGGGCATTGTCAGGCCTTATCTATTTTTCCCCTCCTCTCTCTCTCTCTCTCTCTCTCTCTCTCTCTCTGCCTCCCATTCATTTATAGTTAGTTGGTCTCCTCAAAGAGTGGATTGCCAATAGCTGTGTGCAATCTTGCCCTTGCTTGTTTCAGGCCGCGGTCATGACTGGTGAAAGTGGACAGGAAGCGCATCATCTCTGTATCTACAAATAGAATTTGCCCTTTAACCTTATACCCCTGAACTCTAAACCATGTGGTTGTTTGGGTTGCATGCCCATATTTAGTATCAGATCAAGGTCTGACTCTGGGTCCTACCTTCCCATAGGGGTTTAGGTTTTGGGGGTATTAGGGTTTTAGGGCTAGGCTCGCGCGCGAGGCCATCATTCTACATCCTTTGGGGGTCCATGCAGCTTTTTAAACGATACCCTAGGACTGAGCAGTCCGCCGCACAATTCTTTTCGACGCAATTGTCACACCTCGCAAGCCAGCAAGCATATCAACCAGGCGGAGATCAAGTGAAATAGCGATCGTCCGTATTGTTGTAACGTAAAGCAAGATTGGGCCTGCACCAGATTGCATTGCAGGCACGGACACCCGCCTTGCAACTTTACGCCACGCGTGATCACCCTAGACAAGCACAGCCTGCATGTCGTGGTTTTGGTGCCAACCTGGAAAACTCAAAACATCCACAAGAAGCAGCCGTACAACCCCAAATCACAAATCCTAAGCCTTAAACTCACAACCCTAAGCCCTAAACCCCAAACCCTGAGCCCTACGCCCTGAAGCCAAACCCTGGTTTAAATCTCTCACTATAGGGTTATATAGGGGTTATATAGGGATGATATTGGGATAATGGAAAAGAAAATGGAAACTACTATTTAGGGTTTAAGGTTATATTGGCTTCTACATGGTTGTTTCTCAGTTGGGATCCCGCAACATTATAATTCGCACATGCCCCTAGGGTCTTTGAGGAACCCATTCTTTTGAGAATCAAGCCCTAAGTCCTAAACCTCTTTGAAAATCCCTGAGCCCCTGAAGCCTATAGTCCCCATTAAGTAGATAGAATATGGCTCTGGGTATACTATAACCCCATATACCCTATATTATTTCTGCTTAAGGGGGACTATAAACGTCTCTTGAAAATCCTAAGCCCCTAGAGCCTACACCGCACCCTTACCCCAACCCTAAACCCTAAACCCCCTAAAGCCTAAACCGCAGCATTTTGAGAAGCAACCCCTGCAGAACATGACCTTTGCGAGAGAAAACTGTGAGCCCAACGCCCTCAACCCTACACCTCCCTATGGGGGTTTCCGAAACTTAGGGGTCCCTTGAAAGGGGTTTATAGCGGTTATGTAGGGCTATATAGGGATTTATAGAGGTTTTCGGGTTTCCGAAAATTAGGGGGTCCATTTTGGGAGCCCGAATATTAAGGACTATAGTGTTTTGGAGTCTATTATGGGGTCCCCCTATTTTTGGGTCCAATCTCTCACTGTAGTCTCCTTAGGATTTCTTCATTTTGTTATAGTATAACCCTGAGGAATTATTGAAATCACATTTTTCTTATAGGTCCAAGGAGGCTACAGTTGAAAAAACGCCCTATTTGAGAAAGCGCTGATGCTTGGAAGCTCCAACCTAAACCCTCCAAAAAATAATTTTGAACCTTACCCCTAAACCCCTAGCAGCTAAACTCTAAACCCTTAACACCTAAACCCCTAAACCCCTAATACCTAAACCCTAAACCCCTAAACCCCTAAACCCCGCAGCCTACGCAGCCATAAGCCTTCATCCTGGTGACTCCAGGCGCTGCTGCTGGCGGAGCCCCTTCTCCGAGTTTCTGGGCGTGAAGCTTTCTTTATGGGGGGCTATATATTGATGTAAGGATCTATCGGTTTATGTAGGGTTGTATGGGGTTAGGGTTTAGGGTTTAGGGGTTTAGGGTTTAGGGGCTGTGTGTAAGGAATACCGAGATATACAAGGAAGACTTAGGAGTTAAGGCCTCTGACTATCAGGGGCACATGTTCAAGGTCTTACCTGTACTTAGCAGCTGGCTGAGTGGGTACACTTTACATTTGCAGGGTTCCTGAAGCCCTAGGCCCTAAACGAACGAGGCAAAGAGTGGACCTTTCTTGGGGACCATTATAGAGCTTATTGAGAAGGGGGATACCAGATAGCTCACATAGTTTATGAGTTAGTTGTGGTCTGTAGGGCTTAGGGACTGTTAGGGCAACCTTAACCGAAACCTAAACCCAACTTTGCTTGATGACTCCCCTCGGCTTTGGGTTTAGATTGCTTTCCGCATCCTACCCGTTCAGGAGCTAAACTTCAACTTTCAGGACATATTAGAGAAATTACTTAGACCCTCCAATGTAGTACTTTTTTGGCTAGCCCTACATGAGAGTCCTAACCAAAAAACCATACCAAACCCAAAAAGGAATTATATTGGAAAGTCTAGGTAGGGCTCCCCTTAAAGGGCTGTTGGGTATATATAGGGATGAGTGGGGTATGTCTAGGGTTTTCCAAAATTAGCGACCCCTTTCTGGGGTCTCTATAATGAGGATGATAGTCTATCTGGCTATATAAGGGGTCGCCCTAGGTACTGGACACCTAGGGTTTTCTGGGCGTTCCCCTCTCCCTGCAGAGTTCCTAATGTGTGCGAAGTTTGGGTACTTGGACCCTGAGGACATCCGTGAGACATTAGCCGCTCAGTATACCAATGCTGCCCAGAAACCGGTTTTTAGAGAGGGAGTTCTAAAAATAACCCTGATACAACTATTCCCACGGTCTTCTATGATTGTCTTCTATGATTGATTCCCTACATTCTCTAGGAAGCCGATCTACTCTCGATAGGTGAAAGTTGGCAGAACGATGGTAGTGTATCGTACCTGGTGTCATGCTGAAGTTCAACTGTATCATGGGGATCCCAAGAAGTATCCCACTATAAACGCTAAAGCTTAGGACAATGAGTTCAAGGGCTTAAATTTCAACATCCTAAGCCCTAACCTCCCTGCACCACCTGACTGTCATGTGAGCTATAGTCTAAACTCCTTAAAGGGGGTTTCTATAGGGTATTATATAGGGGAGTATTATAATGGATGTTAGGGGGGACACTAGGAGTTTAGACTATAGCTCATGTGATGATTGAACTCCAACTTCTGTTGCGCAACTGCCACTTGCAAGAGTGAAGCCAAGGGTTTGGCGTTTAGGCTTCAGGCTTTTAAGGCAAGACCGTAAGACAACTAAACCTTGGGTACTGCCCCCCCTCAGTAACAGCTGGAAAATAAATATACCATGGGTATATATAGCCCTTAATAGGACCCCTAATATAGACTGTTACTGGGAGCGGGGCAGTACCCAACCTAAACCCTAGTCAACTCGTCCTTGTTGAGGCTGTGTCTATGTGCATCCATCAGCTACAATCGCAGACAGAGCAGCAGCGGGAGTTGCAGGACAGCTGTTCCCTTCTGTTGGATTAAGGGGTAATTGGGTTTATAATATTGGGGATTATATTGGGAGAATGGAAAAGAAAATGGAAACTACTATAATGGGTTATATAGGGGTATAATATTAGGGCTTTATAGGGGCTGCCAGGGGTTGAGGCTTTCGGGTCGTGGGGCCTAGGGTTAAGTGTTTAGGGTTTAGGGCTTAGGGAAATTTAGGGCATTACGGTTAGGGCTTTAAGGGAGTTCATTCTATGAGGCATAATATAAACTCCTTAACGAGGGTTATATAGGGAGTATATAGGGGGCTACTGCCGGGGTTATGCAGGAGGATACCAGGAGTTTAGACTATAGCTCATATGAGTTCCAATTGGCTGGAGCCGGTTTTTGTTGGCTCCGCACAGGTCTTTTCCCAAATGGGGATCCCTTTCGGGTCCCCTCACCCAGAGAGAGACCTCAATCTGGGTTGCTGTTAAGGAACTTAAATTAAGATACCATAATGGGTATATATAGTAAATAATAGGCTTTCCCCAATACAGTAACTTAATTTAAGTTCCTTAACAGCAACCCAGTAAATGGGAGTCCTCGTGGCCTGGTAGGTTTTAGGCCTCCAGGAGATGCGCAGACATCAGGGCACCCAAAGTCTTTAGGGTTTGGGGATTGGGGTTTGGGGTTTGGGGTTTAGGGTTTAGGGTTTAAGGTTTAGGGTTTAGGGTTTGGGGAGTGGGATCGGGGCTATATGGGGGTTATATAGGGATAATGGAAAAGTAAATGGAAACTACTATCATGGGGTTATATAGGGTTTTAGGATTCTGGGCTTTTGGTTTGGGGATTTAGGAGTTGAGGTTTGCGGTTAGGTTTCATTTCTGGCGTAAGGTTCAGAGGTTTGTTGTTTCGCCCTTAGATTCATGATGTTACGCTAGGAGTCGCACGTTCTGATAAACAACTTCTGATAAAGTAGTACCATTGTGTTTTCGGTAGCAGGATTGGCATCTTCCAATTATTCCTACCACCATGGGAATTTGTCAAATTCTTTTACGTAGATGCCGGATGAATTCACTGGCTTGACAAGATCCCCAAGTAAAACCCTGGGCCCTGACCTCGCCAGTCATTCCTATAAACCCTACCTGTGGCTCCAATAACCTACAGTTTAATAGTACGTACCCTTTTACTTAGTAGGTATAACCCATAAAACTGTAGGTTATTGGGCTACAGTACAGGTAAACCTTAAACCCTAAGGCAGCCTGGTTGCAGGCCTGAACTTCTAAGTATCCTCATCGCTGCGCCATGGCAAGCCCCACCTGAGAAGCAACGCCAGCGAGAACAGTTGAACATTAAACTGGGTTGCTGTTAAGGAACTTAAATTAAGTTACCATAATGGGTATATAGAGTAAATAATAGGGTTTCCCCAATATAGTAACTTAAGTTAAGTTGCTTAACAGCAACCCAGTAAACCTCGCCCACCCTGGCTCCTAAACGGCAAGGCCTAAACAGGCGCTTGGGGTTCAGGGTGAAGAACCCGACACCCCAAAGGGAAGGTCGTCAAAATCCCAAAAGGACCACAAAAGAGTGAGATCCTAAATCCTACATATTGCTAAATTGTCTCTGTCTACAACCATGGTGATACTGAAGCTAGCGTGGTCATTTATCCCTCGAACTAGCCGTGAAGATTGCTATTAATAGCTCAATCCTAGTTGGGCCGCCTGAACCCTACAGCCTAGACCCGAAAGCCTACGCCTTGAAAGTACCCAAGCCCTATACAATTCTTATACGGAGCTTGCAACGAGGGGGCAAAACCCTGAACCCTGAACCTCAAACCCCATTAAGCCCTAATTACTTCCTGAAGCCTAAACCGGAAACCTAAACCCCTATATAACCATAAACCCCAACCCCCTCAACCTTAAACCTCAAACCTAATTAAGCCCTCATGAATTCCTGAAACCTAAATGCTTATAAAACCATAAACCCGAACCCCCTAAACCCCCTAAACCCCCTAAACCCCCTAAACCCCCTAACCCTAAAAAAACCCAAAAGCCCCAAACCCAGGATGCCGGGCAGCTCAGGGATCAAAACGTCGCCGGCTGGATCGGAAGCATCGGAAGATCCGAGACCTCGGGCAGTTTGTGCCCAGGCTGCGATTTTCAGGGGGTTTCATAGGGTTGAGATTGGGGTTTATAGGGGTTTAGATATGGGTTCATAGGGTTTATCTAGGAGTTTGTAAGTTTTGGGGGGGTTCAGGGGATGTAGCTGCTAGGATTAGGGTTATATAATTGGTTCGGGTTAAATGGTTAGTAAGGGTTTTAAGTCTTAATTAAAGCTAGACGCGAAACCCTGCAGTGTGAGATGGGAGGTAAAAAAGCCTGGTCACCGGGGATGCACGTGAGCATATCGCGGCCTCCATATGGGGCCCCCACCTGGAACCAGTGTCACATGGTCTTTATATTGAGGGTTCGAGTATAATACGCGTCCCTGAAATTTTCCCGGGAACAGTACTTTAGGCTTTAGGCCAAATCCCATGTCTAGATTCCTGTGATGCGCCTTTCTCCAGAGGGGGAACAGTTTTTGCGGGCGCGTTCTCATAATCCCAACCCTCAAAGCCCTTTACTCCAGCACCCCAATCCACTTTGCATAGCTGCAACCACTGTGATCCATATTGCGAAGACGCAGCTGTCACTATCATTCACCTACTTGGTCGGTGCCCTGACCCTCTGCGGTGCTTGGGGGTAATCCAGAAGTGCAAAGAAGATTCCGGAAGCCATTAAACGTGTGCAGACGGCGTGCGATTCGAGAATGAGGCATTGGTAGAATACGGCGTTCATAACGGGACTTCTAATTCCATTGCGTTTTCTTCACCAAAATTCAGGCTAGATGTTCGTATGTCATTTTAAAAGGACCCTAAACCCTCCATCCCCGAATTCTTATGCAAGCCCCCTATACAATCCCTAGACCCTAAACCCTAAACCCCTTTAACCAACTGTCAGCCTCCCCGGACCTTCCAGGTGCTCTCTGTGCCTTAGTCCCCCTTACGTAGATAGAATATGGCTTTCAGTATATTATAGTAAGATCCCCTAATCCCTATCAACCATAAACCCTAAACCCCATAAACCCTAAACCCTATAAACCCTAAACCCTACAAACCCTACAAACCCTAAACCCGATAAACCCTAAACTCTACAAACCCTAAACCCCAAACCCTCTCCCTGTGTCCACAGCAAGGTTAGAGCCCGGCTTATTGGAAAAGTCGATGTCCAGAGAGGCCCCCTTTGTTTGCCGGGTAGGTAGGGGGTTTAGGTTTGGGGGTCTGGTATTTAGGGATTAAAGTTAAGAGTTTAGGATTTAGACTTTAGGGCTTGGTGTTCAGGATTTTGTGTTTAGGGTTCAGGGTTTAATTTAAGGTTTAGGATGGGCTTAAGCATTTTGAAGGGTGGTACGCGCTATATAGGGACACATAGGGGTATATATGGATAAAGAGGGGTTAGGGCTCCAGACAGAAGAAGATTTTTACAATGGTTTCAGGCGAGTGTATATAGAGTTCCTCATGAAAACTTGGTGAGTGTATAGCATCGTACCAGTTAAAGCGCGTATATGGGGCATCTATTGTTTCTGCCTCAGTTTAGCTGGGTAGCCTTGGGTCCCTTTGAAATAGACCCTCGGGAAACCAAAACCCTAAACCCTAAGTCAGCTCAGGTCCACATAAAAGGCGCAACATGTCCGCCTACAATTGATGAAGAGGGTTATTCCTGCTTGGAGCCCATGCCTTTCATTCATTATTGCGACCGATAGACTTAAGTCGCTAACCGACCAGCGTCGCAAAGCAATTTTTCGTGCTGTTATTATTGGCAGGTTCACACAGGGATATACAGGGTTTAGAGCTGTAAGGTTTCGAGGTTTGAGTGTATCATGCGGTCTATCACACAGTTTAGTTTATATTCAGGGTGCCATATTGGGTTCGGTAACACGCAGAATTTGTGGCATCTAGTTGTATTGGCATTCCACCAGCTCTACAGCAAGGGGAGGGGGCCTAGACCCCAAAGCCAGGGTTCAGGGTATACTAAACCCTAAACTCTAAACCTAACCGTCTACACCCTCAACCCTATTACACCCTAAAGCCCTAAACCCCAAACCCTAAACATGGGGTTTAGGGCCAGGAAAAGGCGAGTGTGGGGCTGAGGGTTGTTGTCCTTGGCAAGCTCGTGCTTACACGAAAGTGGAGGATTTAGGGTTTAGGGTTTTAGGGTTTAGGGTTGGAGTGAATTCAGTTCATAAACCTTGGTGGCCCCTACGATGGTAGTGTATAGGGGCCTCAAGCATTTCCAGTATGATGGTCCTAGCTTCCTTGTATGGAGAATCTCAAATAGACTTCACAATCATATTGATAGCTCCCTAGACCCTAAAAGCTAGTTATTCAGTCCTACTCCCTCCCGAACTCCCGGAAGTATTAGCAACTCCACCAAACCCTACAGCAGTTTCCCCCAAAATGGCCAACATATAGGATTCCTTTCAGTCGGCTTCCCGCTTTTTACTTCTGGCAGCTCCACTAGAGTCTAAAACCTAAACTACATTAACTTGGGACGTTTTCGGTGCACGGTCTAATTGCGCAGGACCTAATTTTACGGTGGATACTAATTACGGATCATGCAAGGGTGTAAACGAAGTTGTACTGAGGTTGAAGTTTTAGGTTTAGTGTTTTACTCTGAGCGCTACAGTATCGCCATGTACTGGGGTCATGCAGGTTTTCGCCCATCATCAGCAATTCTAAACCTTCCCAAAGTAGGGGTTTCAAGGACTGGCTTTTTGTAGAGCTTAGGCACCTACAGGGAGTCTAAGGGTTCTCACTGGGGATTGTATAGAGGCTAGCTCAGAAACCCCCCCATACAGTGCTTCAACAATGAGGGGAATATTCATTTTAAGCCTGAACCCTACGGCCTAAACCCTAACCCCCAAAACCATAACCCCTGAACCCTCAACCGAGACGGGTGCGTGGTTAATTGCTTTTCAGAGTTGATTGCCTTTTTTGGGGGGCGAAGCTGTCTCCTGGCCGGGGATACATGCTTCGGGTGCAGAGGTTTAGATCAAGGGTCTATTCACAGCCAGGGAATCCAGAAAAAACCTGAAGCCTACGCCCTAAAGGGATACCTTCCTAAACCCCCTGATATTGAAATCCTCAAGCCTATGGTTCTAACCTTGCTATTGTACTAGTAGAATTAATATTGTTAGTATTTTCACTATTAACTTTCATGTTTATACATGTTATTATTTGTATTGTGATTGTGATTATTGCTACTAGTATTCTGGCTATTACTATTGCTGTTACCCTTATTCCTGTTAGGAGTACTGTTGTTACTATCAATCTTCTTCTTACTACTGAATACGATCAAGCACCAGTGCAGTTACCTTCAGATTCCAAGAAATTCCAAAACCTAAACCCTAAACCCTAAACCCCTAAACCCTAAACCCTAAACCCTAAACGCTAAACCCTAAATTCCAAAAGAGGCGGAGGACGAGATGGCCATGGTCGATCCGGACACCAACTGGGATCTCAAGGCCATCCGTTTGTTTGGGTGTACGGGGTGGCTGTTGAGGAGTTTAAACTAGGTGACTATAATGAGGGAATTCCATTCTTTATCATATGCCCACAATATGGCGACTTAGATTTAAATCCCTAAGCCCTGAACCCTAAACCGCAAGTTAGGTTCCCTAACAGCAACCCAGTCTAGCGTTAGGGGTTGGGGTTACAGGGCTAAGGTTGCGGAAGGTAAATCAAGTTTACGACTCAGGGGTTTATTTCCATTGCTTTGGGTTTGGGGGTTTGCGGCGGAGTCATTTTGAGCTTAACATTTTGAGATTAAGGAAACTCGAGAACCCGAAGTAATGGTAAGCTTGTATGAGCCATAGTCTGAACTCCTAGCATCCCCCCTTGATAACCCTATTACTACTCCCCCTATATAATCCCCTATATAACCCCTTTCAGGAGTTCAGACCTTAGATTACATGGGCTTGAGGGTGTACGGTTTAATGTAAACCCATGATTTAATAACTCCCCCATTTAAGGGCCTTAATCTTAGGATCCCTATTATAATCCCTACTGAGGGGAAGGGGTTTATTAATCAGGGGTGTGGGTCAGGGCTTAGGTCTTATGGCCTAAGAGTTCGGTGTCAAGCGTTTACTGTAAGCTTTGGGAGCTTGCGGGTGTCGAATGTAGAGACCTGAACGATGAGAAACTTGGGTCGTCAGATCCAGGGTTGTGGGTTTGGGGTTGAGGTTTCAAGGTTCAGGGTTTTGGGTTTTGGGTTTCGGTTCGGGTTTAAGCTTGTGGTTCAATGCTGGAGGTTTTCGGGCCCGGGGATTCAGTTGAGGGTTAGGGGATGAGTATGCCATGGCATAGGTCTCAACCAATCTTATATACCCCCACACAGGAATTTTCTATGGTCCGCATGTACCCTTCCTACTCCTTATGCACAGGCCCTGGACAATAAACCGCATTTGCGACATGGACAAAGATCCGAACACACTAGCTTCTTGCAACCGTTGATCGCTTGAACATCCCGACGGCTAGTTAAGGGGGGTACTTCCTCCAGCACGGAAATTCAGACCTTTGTGGGTGGGCCTGGAATACTGTAGCCCTAGCTCGTTTCCTTATGCGCGAACTTGCAATCCAGACCCTAGACCCCGTTTATATTCCAGACCCCCTTGTATGTCAACCTGCCTACACATAAACACATAAACCGATCGTAACCAGCACAAGCCCGCGGCAGCAAGTCGGCCGACCAGAGAGCTGCCGTGAGGTGCTTAAAGCAGACTACATTAGGACGCCCGAAGGGCTTCCCGGAAGGTGCTTTGACACGAACGGCTGAGGTGACAGCAGCATGTTTGCCGCTCGGCCACGCTGGCTGGCTTGGAAATCTGCACGCCTATGGCTCCCGGAAGGCCGCGCGCGTGACACAATGCTTTGTGATTTCTGAGCTGCCGTTCTGCTAGGCCAGTGCCAGCTTGTCAAAGCGCTCCTGCATCTGAAGGGCATGGTGAAGCCGCGCGAGTGCCCTGGCTGTGGCTTCAGACTATTGCAGCAGCTGCGGGCGACAGATGGCCGACTAATGAGTGTGGCCTCCCTCCATTGGTTTACCGGTCTATAGGGGTTCACACAGGAGTTATAGGGTTCACGGGATGCATTCATGTGCTGGTAGTTTAGGGTTTAGGGGTATAGGGTTTACGGGTGCTTGTATTCAATCTCAACCATATCTGAGGAAACGGAGGAAGAAAGACTCTTACTGGTACACATCATCTCCTCGTTGTGTTTTCCCTACGTACGCATGTTCGAGACACAGCTCGGCGATAAGATTCCTTCATGCTTCAGGCTTAACTGTTTACTTAAGCCTGGCCTAAACCCTAAACCCTAAACCTTAAACCGCTTATTACTTGTCACCCGGAGCCCTGGACTCAACACTGCACTACGTAGGGGAAACACCCTCCACTGATGAGCCCTGAGCCATAAAACCTACTGTGCTCAAGTGTGGTGCGAGAGTGAAGCACCATGACGCCGCTCCCTTGAAGGGCCTCAAATCCAGTGACCCCAAGGTCTGTCCGCTTATCCCTAATCCAAAATGCTTAAACCCCAAACTTTCCCCGTATCCCTGATCCTTAAACCTTTCGTACTGCCCTGACTCATTAACAGTTGGATAAGGTCTCTGCTATGATCATATATAGACCTTAATATGACCCTTATCATCGACTGCTCATGGGTGGGGGCAGAACCCAACCCAAACCCTCAAACCCCAAAGCAGGGAGACGGGAGCACCCTGAACCCTTAGCCCTAAACCCTAAACACTTAAAACCCCAAAGCTTGCAGGGAGACGGGAGCATGCACGTGGAGTCTGCGGAGGCTTCGCTCAACGTGCAAAGGCTAACCCTCAGCCCAGCACCTCGTCAAGAAGGTTTTAGGGTTTAGAGATTGCGTTTAGGGTTTAGGGTTAAGGGGTTTAGGGTTTCGGGTTGAGTCAGGGTTAAGGTTTAAGGGTTGAGGGCTTGGGGTTTAGGAGATTTCTGGGCAAATCGTTCAGGACCCCACCCAACCTCACCCTAAATGGAAGAAAACGTCCTAAATGGCTCAATTTCAGGATCTGAAGTTGGTTCAAAATGGCCAGATTAGGGTTTTGCGTTATGGTCGTTTGGGAGTTTCTCGACAACGTGGGCCCGCAGGTGCCTATAAAGGGGTTATAGGCTAACCCTGAAGCATGAGTCCTAAACCGCGGTATAGACACGTGATATTATATATATATATATATATGTGTGTGTGTGTGTGTGTGTGTGCGTGTGCGTGTGTGGGTGTATGTATGTATATCTACAAGTACATACACCCGCAGCCCCTAGGCTCGCAGGGAAGGCCCGCAACGCCTGTACGTCATATCATGACGCCAGTTTTCGGATTGGTTGTTGTTAATGGGCTGGGGGCGTGTAGGATGCCGAATGAAATTGCTGCTCCTACAAACCCAAACCCTGAACCAAAGAATGGGTTGCTGTTAAGGAACTTAAATTAAGTTACCATAATGGGTAGATATAGTCTATAATAGGGTGATCCCCAAAATAGTAACTTACTTCAAATTCCTTAACACCTATCGTTGTGGAGGGGCTCTTGATACTAAAGCTCATGCATGAGCTTTGTCTACTGCTTGGAGGGTCAGGGAGACTTAGTATATAGCTCAGTAGTCAGGATACCTGGAGTTACTATATGGGCTATAAGGGTTATAGATATACTTACAAAGTCCCCCTGACCTCCACGTGTAGCATCAGAATCCCACAGCCACAAGGTAGTTAGGGTCATCAAGGTCAATTTTAATATTATGGTTCTGGGGGCTTAGTCCCTAAACCCTAAATCCCACGTGTTCTTAGGCCCTGCGCCCGACGAATCCCTAAGCCCTCAACCCTAAACCCGACATATCCCTAAACACTAAACCCATCCGATCCCTAATTCCTAGGCCCTACATATCCCAAACTCCCAACTCAACCTTTCCGATCCCTAAATCCTCAATCCTACGTAACTGTAAACCCCAAACCCTGCATAGTTCCAAACCCTAAATCCTCAATCTCCCCAAGCCCTAAACCCTACTTATCCCTAAACCCTACAGAGCCCAACGCCCTAAGCACTACATATTCCTAAGCCCCTTAACAACCCTACATATCCCCATACCCTAAAGCCTACATGTCCCCCAGAACTAAAACCCTACCTATCTCCAAACCCTAAATCCTACATGTCCCTAAACCCTACAGATTCCTAAATCCAAAAAACTGACAGATCCCTAAGACCCATATATCCCTAACCCCCAAATCCTACACATACCAAAGTCCTGAACCCTACCTGAACAATCCTAATTGAACCCTAAGTCCTAGGCCCTAAACCCTACATATCCTGAAGCCCTAAATCCTCTAGATCCTTTTAGGTAGCTAAATAATATGCCCTAACACAACAGCTGAGGCGATGGCCAGAGACCTGAAGGCCTTCAGGGCTTAGGGCTCACGGCTTAGAGTCTAGGGCTCAGGGTAGGGTTTAGGGCTTAGGGTTTAGGAGTTTAGCTTAAAAGTTCAAGGCAATCCCAGCCCACTTATAACTGTACCTATAACCCAAGTATCAGTATAACCTCATAAGTCTCGAAATATGGTTGTTTTTGAGTTTTAAGTACCACTTACATCCTGAACCTCCACGTGCCATGCCCAAGAAACTAACATGGGGGCCCAAGAGGGCCGTACGAGGATTAAAGAGGGGATATGTGGGGGATTGTATAGGGGTCTACTATAGGGATTATTAAGGGGGATACCAGGAGTTTAGACAGTAGGTCATGTGAAAAGAGCCTATAAGAGCCTCCATGCTAGTCTGCGGTAAAAGATCTTCCGTCCCCTTTAATTGACTACAAGGTAAGCCCTACTCTTCTGGATGCAGGAAATCTTGAACCACCTAGTCTACTTTCTACCCTCCCAAAGTTACAATATGTTGGGGATCTTCGCCCTGAGTCCCAAATTGTGCAAGATTTCCTCCATGCCTTAGGCGGACCCGGCGCAGCTCAAAGTTCAGGATTCATAGTCCAGATTTTGCATGCAGGGTTCAGGACTCAGGGTTCAGGTTTCATTGTGTAGGATTTAGGGTTCAGGGTTCATGGGTTTTGACTACAGCCCAATGCAGGGGGTCCTTGAGCCGGTGCAGGTGCATAAGTCCTGAGAGGTTCAATCAATTGGAGAACTACATGAGCATCTAGGTTCATTCAACTGCAATCAAGTGAGTAATTATGATGTATATAGGTACACTACAACGCCCAGAATCTCAAGATAACCTTCGATCAGAATGCCGTATTCCCTGCCCAAAGTCCTAAATCGTAGACCACCCCAAAAAATCTGAATCTTGGTCGCTTAAGCACAAGAAGGCGAAGGGATCCGCCTGGCGTAGGTGGGAAAGCCCCAAGTTACAACCAAGCACTATCCTACAGCCTTTACTACTGTAGATACCATTCGTGCCTTGTAACCCAGCCCCAAGGCCGTCAACCCCTGCATTCATTTGTCCATTCTCTTGTCCACTTGATTATCCAGTGCCCTGAGCCCTACTCTTAACCCCCAAACCCTACACCTTAATCCCTAAACCCTAATCCCCAAAGCCTGCACCTTAATCCCCAAATAATCCCCAAACCCTAAACCATGGTGCAGGTGGGAATGTGGAGTTTCGACGCGATGGAAACCGTTCCTTTATCCGCAAGCCCAGCTGGGACTGCAGTTTAGAGTTTAGGGTTTAGGATTTAGGGTTTAGGGTTCATGGGTTTCTGGATTAGGGTTTAGGGCGAATGCTTCAGGGCCCATTTAGTGAGAATCCGAAACATACGCAGCAATGTACATACATATATGCTGCTTTCATTGCAGCTCAAAGGGAAAAATTGAGAGTATGCATTGTTTCTTGCCCGGATCTATCTTCTGGAGCCCTTTCGAAGCATCGATCGAAACCCGAAAAGAAGGCAAGAATTGCCAACAACCCGAATGTAGACCCTGATATTTCAACGCTCACCTTTCAGAGGCCTTAATATTTGGATCCCAATGTCAAGATGCATTTCTAAAACCCGGAGTATCTGTTGCATACTGTCAGGGTTCAGGGCTTAGGGTTTGGAGTAAAGCTCCTGCACGACATTGAATATACTGTGTCAACATAATTTTCAGGGCTTGGCGTACTCAGGGTTATTAAACCCTAAACCCTAAACCCCTACACCCTAAACCCTAAATCCGACGCAGGGACTCCCTAGACTGAATCATGATTCTTGAGCATACCCGACGCTGAACACGAAAATCCTCAAACCCTGGGTTTAGGGTTGGTTTAGGGTTTAGGCTGCAATCTCCAGACCTTGATATAGCCATAAAGCCCTGAACCTGCCTCTGAACCATCAAGGAAAAAGTAATCTCAGTATACTACGTAAATGCTTATTATGCATATTATGCATCATATATCTATATATACACACACGCTAAACCCTAAACTCTCATGTGTATATATATATATAAACATACATATACGTACCCTAAACTCCAGACCGAACACTCTAATCCCTAAACCCTCTCTCTCTCTATATATATATATATATTACATATACATATCTATCTATCTATCTATCTATCTCTCTATCTCTCTATCTAGCTACGCAAGCCTTTGCAATCTGAGGCCAGCAAGCATGCCTCGGTGCTGAAGATTGTTGGGACGGAGCTCGTTGGGAAGGCTCTGTCGGGAGGATGTAGGGTTTAGGATTTAGGGTATCGTAGAGACCTAAACGTCCCCTGAAGGGTGCCAAGTACCTAGGCCGTATTTACCCCTAAACTTGAAGCCCTGCACCCCTGAGAGCCAGATAGGTTCATATCTGATTAGGGATTCGGTGTCCCAATAACCTTAAACCCTAAACCCTAAACCCCAATTACCCTAGACCCTAGACCCCTCATTACCCTAAGCCCTAGACTCTGTTAGGGTCACACTATCCCCTTGAGATCTGACGGACAGCAGGGCTTGATCTCCCTCCAGGCTCGGTTTTGGGGTTTTTGTGAGGTCTAGAGCTTAGGGTTAAAGACTCAGCTTTGGGTTTAGTGTTTTAAGGTTTTAGGGTTTAGAGTTATAGGGTTTTAGGGTTTGAATTTTTAGTATTTTAGGGTTTAGGGCTTATAAGGCCCCAGGATTTAGGGTTTAGAGTTTACGGCTTGGGGGTTACGGTGTAAGATTCAGGTCAGGCTGGCGCTCCTCCTCATAACCTCTAAGGGTCATTGTACGGCCAGTAGAATTCTACATACATGCATGTATGTATAGATTTGAGGATTATACAGCTTGTATCTGCACACCTCCATATAGGGCCACTAGAGGGAAGGATTTCTTAGTATTTCTTATCTTTAATGCAGATGAAGTTCTGTTAGGCCTAGGGATGTGTAGATCATACAGTTGCTGAAGCGTGTAGGGGTCATAGTCGTCTTCGCAGGTCGAATATGGAAGTTGAGGAAATCTGCATCCTGCAATGTGTTCCATACATGCAAGAGCGACTGTGCACCAAGGGGAGACGGAAGTAACACCGAGACAGCACTGGGCTAGTACCGCAGAATGGAAACATTTAGCTTTGCAGTTTTGTATGAATACCCAACCCTGGACATGTTCTTTTCCAGCCAGTGGTTTGCTAGGTGCATATGAGGTCCCCAGAACGAAGCCCCACCTAACCGTGGAATGAGTGGGGAGGTTGTCCTAAAGTTCTAAACCCTAAACCTCGGGTCCTGCCCCCACTCAGCAACAGTTGGATAATGTTTATACTATAGCTACACATAGCCTCTAATATTACTCCCATTATAAGCTGTTAATGAGCGGGGGCAGGACCCAACCTAGACCCTAAACCTGGTCCGAAAGGTGCCTGATAAAGGGGAAACCTTAAGGGGGTAGGATGGAGGGGGTTAGTTAGATAATGGCTACAAGAGCTGCACCTGAGAAACCTAAGAAATTCAGAGCTAAAGGAAGTCTAAGTCGGAAGCATAACGCGATGAACCCAACCATCAAACACAACATCCCAAATCTGATACGACAGTTTCCCTAAACAGCGGGACTCCAACATAGACCCCAATATGTTGCAATCTCCTTAGTTATCTGGGTCCTTGGACTCTAAACCCCTAAACCCTAAACCCCTAATATCCCTAAGCTCTACACCCTAAGCCACCTAACCTATGCCCTGTTTATGCCCGCTGGGCAAAAAATTCCCTGGTCTGCAGGCCTCCTTCGTGTCGAGGCAGGGCGAGAGAATTTAGGGGCTTAGGGGTTTAGGATCTAGGGTTTAGGGGTTTAGGATTTAGGGTTGAGGATTTAGGGTTTAGGGTTTAGGGTTTAGGATTTAGGGTTTAGGGTGTAGGGTTTAGGGTATAAAAGGTCTTTAGGGGATTTAGGGAATTTAGAATTTTGTTGATACATTCAAGGGGAGTATTTGTTGTTGGGAGGGGTATTTAGGGTTTAGATGGGTTTGGGTGTATTTCGTGTATTTAGGGAATTTAGGTTTTAGACGGTTTTTAGTGTATTGAGGGTATTGAGGGGTATTCGGTGTATTCAGTGTATTTAGCGTATTTAGAGTTTGGAGGGCATTTAGGGTATTGAGGGTATTTAGGGTATTGAAAGTGTTTAAAGTATTTAGGGCATTTAGGTTATTTGGAGTATTTAAGGATTTAGGGCATTTGGCGAAAGTATAGGGCATTTGGGGAATGTAATGTATTGAGGGGTTTAGAGGGTAAAGAGGGTATTGGAGTCTTTTGGATATTTAGGGCATTTAGGGTATTTTGGGTATATAGCGGTATTTAGGGTCTTTAGGGTATTTAGTGTATTTACGGCATTTAGGGTATCTAGCGTATTTAGTGTAAATAGGGCATTCAGTGTCCTGGCTTGCCAGGCAGGGTCCATAGCTCAACGTTTCAGGGTTTGAGCTTTACGGGCTTTATGGTCTAAGGGTTGGGGTTCGGTGGTCATCGGCCAAGTAAGCCTTTAAACCCTAAATTCCCTAAATACCTTCTAAACCCGCAAACCCTAAGTGCCCTAAATACGCCAAATGCCCGAAATGCCTTAAATGCCCTAAGTACCCTTAAACACCCTAAATGCCCTAAATACCCTAAATACCCTAACAACCCCAAAGACGCTAAATCCCCTGAATCCCCTACATAGTCTAAATGCCCCTAGATACCCTACATACCCTAATACCATATATATAGACCCAAACTCTAAATAACCTAAATATGCGAAGAAGAAAATTCAGTACATGGTCTTTTGCAAATACTTGTACAAACTTCTCACAGATGACTTGCAGTCGGCGCCTTGTGCTGGATGGAACATTGGCCCTCGGTTTGGCCCAATATACTTGTTGCAGGAGAAGTACTGTGACACAGTGAAGACTGAAGAGCTCCGGATAGCTCGAGAACGACGGCCACTTTGTCGTCTCACGGCGTCAAGCAAGAGGGTGGCCTTGACCCGATGTGGGAATTGGCGGCACGGATTTAAACAGAATCCATCCAACCAAGCTAGAAGCACAGAACTAATACTGCGATCTTACCTGACGCAGTCAATGACGCCAATTGAGCCATAGTCTAAACTCCTTGGGTTATATAGGGGACCGAAAAAGACTACTATAGGGGTTATTAAGGGGGAAAGTAGGAGTTTAGACTATAGCTCAATTGCGCAGCAAGCGAAGAAGGCAGGTCAGTATGCTCGCCAACTTCTTCCTCAATAGGAAGAAACAATGCTCCCACTCCGGAGGAGTTCTCGAGCTATGCGGAGGATGGCTTTGCTAGCGGATTATGGGGGGTTTAGGGGTTTAGGGTTACGGGTTTTCTAGGGTTCTGTGAAGGTATATACCGGGAAAGCCAGTACGTAGCCCGTTGGTTACAATCTACTTGAGGTTGAAGTGGTTTATTCTTTTTCGGCTACTATAGTTTAATGGCTTTTCAGGTAGACTCACGGCTATAGACTTTTAACCCAGTTGTAACCATGTGAGGGGACTAAGGTTGCTCATAATGGGATTATAAGTGGTTGGCTAGGCTTTCCGGGTGGACCCTCGAATCCCTGAAGCCCTGAACCCTGAAGCCTCAAATTCGAGCCGGTGGTATCTCAGGGCAAAAACACCTATTTTGGATATTGTTGGGGCCTGCATGGTCGCGAGTTAGACAAGGATATTAATGGGTTTCCTTACTACCCTCTCTATAATAACCCCCTAAGTTCCCCCTAATTGACCTTAACTATGCTTAATTACCAAGGTTTGATTGATATTCTTCCCTTATCCTCCCACCTGTAACCCCAATTACCTACAGCTTAATTGTAATTACCCCTTAATTAGTAGGTATAACCCATAAAACTGTAGGTATGTGGGGTCACAGGTATGCCCTAAACCGAATATGCTCGCACAACCCCCTGTATTGCCCCTAGGAACTCCCGTATATTGCGGATCCGAAGCAGTACAAAATTTCGTCTATCAAGCGGCCTAAAGCCTAAACTCTGAAGCCCCCAGGCCTACACCGCGTAAAACCCTGTAAGCTTAGTCTCTAACCCCTCACGAGCAATCATTCTAGCGTACCAACTGCTTAGGATTCTACGATATGAGATAATGAGCCCCAAGCCCTAAACCCCCAGACCCTCAGGCCCTACACCCTAGACCCCCAAACCCCAAACCCTAATCCCAAACCAAACCCCTAGACCCTAAGCCTCAGACCCGAAATCCGAAACCACCAGACCCGAAGCCCCAAAGCCTAAATCCCAAACCCCCTAAACACTAAACCCCCTAAATACTAAACCTCCCAAACCTTAAGCCCGAAACCCTAAATCCTAAACCGCCCTAAACCCCCCTAAATCCTAAACCTCCTAAACCCAAAAGGCCTCAGCCCTAAACCCTAAATCCTAAACCCTCTGTGAACCATCTAAACCCAGAAGCCTCATCCCTCAAGCACCTGCAAATTGAGCCATACACCGACCCCTAAAGTAGATCCCTTGTTTTGACCCATTATATTCCTTTTGGAACCCTTATGTAATGTCCCTAAGCCCGAAACCCCTAAACCCTAAACCTCTAAACCTCTAAACCCCTAAACCCCTAAACCCCTAAACCCTAAACCCTAAACCGTGTATCTATTTGTTTTACATTTGCTTTGGGGGTCTGGGTAGGAGTTGCCTCAGCGCCTTCCTGGATGCCATGGAGGAGAGGCCAGGTCTCAAGTGATCTTTGGGGTTCTTTGATGAGTTTAAAAGGTTGTTAGTGATTTTTAAAGGGTTGTAAGTGTGTTTTAGAGTTTTTAGAGCTAGTTTTGTTTTAGGGCGCTTTTGGGTTTTAGGGCTTAGGGTTGGGGGATTAGGGGTTCCAGGGTGCAGGGGTTAGGTTGTAGGGTTTAGGGTCCTTTTGAAGGGAATGGGGGACTAGATAGGGGTTACATCTAATCTAGGCCCAATAATCGAAAATCGAGGGAACATGGAAAATGGACCCTGCAATGGGAACTGACTTAACCCAAAGCCTGACCCTGAACCCTAAACCCTAAATAGGGATTTCCAAGGACATTGCAGGTTTAAGGTTGGGTCCACGGTTTTGAGGCTCTGGGGGTTTATGGTGTGAGATTTGGGATTTAGGTTCCAGGGTCTAGTATGTATGGGTTCAGGGTTTAGGTGTAGGGGTAGCGGTTTGGGGTGGGGGGTTGAGGGTGCAGAGTTAAGGCTTCAGGTGTCTGGGTTTCTTTGCGGTCTTTAGGGCTTTGGGTTGTTCCATACATAGGCCGCGCCAGTGTACACCTTAATGCCTCATACTCCTCGCTTGCCTAAATCCTAAACCCCAAATTGAAAAACCTAGGAGTTAAGGTAGCTATTTTGAGGGTTTGGGGTTCAGGGCTTAGGGTTTCTGAGCTTGAGTTTAGGGGCCACCCACGGGTTCATAGGTTGCATGCTTTGTAGACCTAAGCGCTATAAAACGTAAGGGGTTCGCAGAATTTGCATGTGCCGTCGGCGTGCAGCGTTTTGTGCTTTAGGGTTTTGCTCTTACTTGCGTGATTTTTTTCAACGGAGGCTCATGGGGAAGAGGCGGGGTCCCGCTCATAAAGAGGTTTTATGACTCAAGGCTTCAATAAAGATTCCCTAGACATCAAACATCAAACCGTGTGTTCGGGGTTGTTTACCCTTGCTTTTATGAGATTTATAAACAAGTCAAGTGATTGTATACACATGGATCCTCGGAATCTGAAGCAGACCTAGTGCATGGGTCCAGGAAGCTTAGATCATGAGACCCTGATCCCTGAACCCTTCAGTGCCAAAGGCCCTTGCCCTGAACCCTAAATCCTTAACCCTAGGTAAGTCCTAAAGCCTCAGCGCTACGCCCTAAATACCAGAGCTGTTGGTTCTGAATTCTTCTTGGAGATGTTCAATCTGAGCGGCGAAGGCTTGATCCTGAGGCATTAGAAGCAGCCCCGGATCAATGTGATTCCTGTCTTGGAGACCTCAAAGTCTTTATCGGGGCCCTAAACCCGAGCCCTAAACCAGAGCAGTCCGGGCACCTTCAGCAAAGCCTCTCGAAGGGATCATGCTAGATGTTGTCAGTGACCAGCGGGTCCTGCGGTAGTTACAGAGCACCAGTGGCCCAAAGGCTAAAGCCTTAAACTGTAAACCTTAAGCCCGTAAACCCCTAAATGCCAGAACATGCCAGAACCCTGGGCCCTATATACACAGTTTCCATTTAATTTTCCAGTTTCTTTGCCATTTGAATCGCCATTGTTGAGCCCTATACCCCTATATGACCCTATGTAACCCAAAAACCGCCGTGATCTCAGGTACTTAGTCAATCCTTACCACTCCGCCGCCCATGCAGCCGACGCGGCCAACTCGTTCGAGGCTGGGTGCCCCTCTCGAAAAGTTTTGGGTTCAGGGTTTAGGGTTCAGGGTTTAGGATTTAGGGTTCAGGATTTAGGGTTCAGGGTTTAGGGTTTCTGGATGTAGGGTTTAGGGTTCAGGATTTAGGGTTCAGGATTTAGGGTTTAGGATTTAGGGTTTAGGATTTAGGGTTTAGGGTTTAGGATTGAGGGTTTAGGGGTTCAGGATTTTGGATTTAGGGTTTAGGACTTTGGGTTTAGGGCTTCGGCTTTAGGATTTCGAGTTGTGAGTTTAGGGTTTAGGGTTGCTTCAAGATTTGGGGTTTTGGATTCAGGGTGGTTGATAGGGACCTTGAAGGGTCTTAAAGGTGTCATATAGGGGTTTAAAAGGATATGCTGCAAAGATATATAGGGTTTAGGTTGCTGTCTAATGTCTAAAAGTTTGAGGAGTGTAGGGATCCTAGGATTTTGATGTTGGGTCCTGGGGTTCAGGTGTTCAGGGTTTGTAGATTTCGGGCTTGGTGTTGGAAGATTGGAGTTCAGGGGGTTGGAATTGGGATGCGGGTGTTTGGGGTTTCGGGCAATGACCTGGTCTGGGGGTTTGGGATTTGGGGACTGGGGATTTAGCATGTAGGGTTCAGGGGTTAAAGGTTCCGAGCTGAATTGGGAGTTTGGGTGAGGGTTTGGGGATTTAGGCATTTAATGGGGGTTTAGGGATCAGGTTTTGGGGTGTTGGGCTCCTCCCGAAACACCCCGACATTGTGGCAATTAGAGCCATCCGGAACATATCCAAGGTGTGGAGTTCTTAGATTCATGAAAAACGGATGAAGGACTATCGATCTTTCAAAGCTCCGCGCTGCCTGCCAGCTTCTGAATAGCCCTGTACCCCCATATGCCCACAGAAGCATTTAGCTACCTTAGGGCAGCACATCCCAACCCTAATCCACAAAGCCTAAGCGCTCAACCCCTTAGAAGGCAGCCACCCTTGAACCCCCAAACCCTAAACTAAAATCCCTAAGCCGAAACCCTATGGACACTAAACCTTACATATCTCCATACGCGCCCTTAAAGGACCCATGTCCCAAACTCTGAAACCTAATTAGAACCTCAACCGTAATCCTAAACGCGAAACACCCCAACCCCAAAAGCCCATTACACCCTCTTTGATCCTAAGTCCTATCGAAGTGCGTACCTTTGTAAAACCCTTACACAACCTCTATATCCATACACATGTCTGTAAGCCCCCATGAAGCTCCCCAAAGCAACTTCTTGAACCCTATAAACCCAAGATCCCAGCCCTAAACCCCTAAACCCTAAACCCCTAAACCCTAAACCCCGCTTTTTTCTTTGGGAAAGGTCATGGCCTCTTCGTCTGGGCTGTTGACAACACCGGAGCTCCCGGCGTTGCGCTGCGCCACTTTGGAGCACAGGGGGCTTCGAAGGGGCCTTCAGAGAGATGCTTAGGGTTTGGGGATATGTAGGGAAATATAGGGAGGCGAGGTATATGAATATGTAAAGAGAAAAACGGATACGGATACACAGAATTGAGGGTTTGAGGGTTAAGGATTTATGGGTTTATGGGCGGTTTTTGGGAGGCTTTAAACAGACATCCAATGTTTTTGTAGCATATATAGGGATGTATCTCGTGACATCTAAGGTTTGCGTGGTCTTTAGCGTTTGCAGCTTATCCACTAAACCCCTAAACTCAAAACCCCCCAACCCCTAAATCCTAAGCCCCAAATCCAGAAACCTATTCCCCTATTCCCTGAACCCTAACCCCTAAATCGCTACACCCTAAACCCCTACACCGTCAATTCGTAAACCCTGAACCCTAAACCCTAATCCCTAACCGTAGCCCTTAAACACCTTCACCCTAAACCCTTAAATCTTAAACCCTCATCCCTGATCCCACACCGAAGCCTAAACCCAATCTACAAACCCTAGATCCTAAACCCTTAACCCCTAAACCCTAAACCCTAAACCGCCCCCCATCCCCCCCAACCACACCCTCAGGTATCCCTAAACCCCAAACCCTAAACACCTAAACCCTAAACCCTAAACCCCCCAAACCCTAATCCCCAAACCCTAAACCCCTAAACCCTAAACCCTAAAACCCCAAAAGCCCCCAAACCCTAAACCCCCTCCCCCCCCCTGAGGTATCCATGTGCGTGGCGGCCTTAGGCCACGACCTTGGCCATCCAGGCACCCCAACGTCTTTTGGGTTTGGGGGGTTTGGGGGCTTTAGGGGCTTTGGGGGTTTAGGGCTTTAGGGTTTTGGGGGCTTTAGGGGTTATATGGGGGTTATATAGGTATACTATAATGGGGTTATATATTGGGCTTTAGGGCTTTAGGGGTTTAGGGGCTTAGGGGTTTAGGGTTTAGGGGTTAGGGTTTGGGGATTGGGGATTGGGGTTATATAGGAGTTATATAGGGATTATGGAAAAGTAAATGGAAACTACTATAATTGGGTTATATAGGGTGTTAGGGTTTGGGGGCTTTAGGGGTTTAGGGTTAAGGGTTTATTGTTTAAGGTTTAGGGTTTCAGGTTTAGGGTTTAGGGTTTAAGGTTTAGGGTTATGTAGGGATATTTCATGTTATCATATATGGGGTTTTAGGGTTTAGGGTTTAGGGATAATGGAAAAGAAAATGGAAACTACCATAGTATATAGGGGTTATATAGGGATAATGGAAAAGAAAATGAAACTGCTATAGTGTATCGGGGTTGTATAGGGATAAGGGAAAAGAAAGTGGAAACTAGTATAGTATATTGGGGTAATATTGGGATAACGGAAAAGAAAATGGCAACTACTATAATGGGGTTATATAGGGTTTGTGGTTGAAGGTTTAGGCTTTGGGGGTTTGGGGTTATATAGGGGTTATATAGGGATAATGGAGCAGAACATGACAACTATTATCATTGGGTTATATAGGGTTTCAGGATGTGGGGTTGAAGGTTTAGGGTTTTCGGTTTGGGATTTAGGGTTTGGGGTTGAAGCTTTAAAGTTTGGGGTTTGGGATTTAGGGTATAGGATTTAGGGATTAAGGTTACTTTAGGTTTAGGGAATGGAAAATAGAATGCAAACTAACTACTATGATGGAGAATCGAATGGAGAGAAGCATGAAAATTTCATGGATGGTAGCTGGTGGGGTTTGTTCCGCACCTCTCAAGGAGTACCACCCAGCACATGATATAGATATACTGGTATCTTTTTGTCAAATTGGAGTTGTGTTGTTAGGGCGGCTGGGGCAGGTTACTATTTGAGGAAGGGCTTCTGATTATATACCCTAGAAGACCCTGCAAGTCCAACTAAGGGTGCACAGTTAGGACGCAGAAAACGCGTAGGGCCTCACAGGCCAAATTGAGGGTCGTTGACCAAGAGGGAGCCCCCAAGACAGAATAAGAACATGTTTCCTTTTTTTGCTGTGGTTCTTTAAAAGGTCAAGAAGTTATTTCGAGTTCAACCACCAAGAAAACACTGCCCAGTATTCTAAAGTTTTGTCAAAGTCAGATTGGGTAGCTGCGTAGATGTTTGTAGTGAAGTTGACGTCTGAGAAATGTAAACCCTAAACCCTAAAGACTTTAAGGCGTTATAGCCCCGGAAAGTAGATAGACAGGGAGTATGTGGGGATCTTATTATAATATGCGGAAAGCAATTTTCTATTTACTTAAGGGGGACTACATGCAATGGATTGGCGAAGCCCCGCATTACCATGATTCCTAGCTTTTCTCGCATCCAGCATCATGCAGCCTTTTGTCCATAAACCGTTGCGTTTTGGGCTTTTTGTTTGAAATGGAGGGCCAAAAATGGGCCTAAGCCCTAAACCCCGAAACCTTTAAACACTCTAAACCACTAACCCACGAAACCCTAAACCCTAAACCCCTAAATCATCCAAGGACCCCTGTATTCAAAGTGAACAGAAGAAATGTTGCACCACTTGATATGATCAATGCATTGCAATTCATCCCCTCTCCCCTAATATTCTAGCATGAAATATTCTCTTCGTAGTATATAGTATTTTGAATATTGAATATTAGCGGGTGGGTGGGTTGAATATGGGGGGGAGGGGAGTACTGTTACTCGAGCTATAGAGGGTGTTTCAGGAATTTCTCCATCCTCAGTAGCATATAATTAAGCGGTAGGTGGGGCTCCCTGACAAGTATGACGCTATGAGTCGGATCAGGGGTTGCTTGAATGATGAGTGATAGAACTGTGGAAGCCTGAATAGTTGCCAAGAGTATATATTCCCTCAGCATCCACGGGTATAGCAGAAGATACCCCAGAAAACCTGTATTCTTGATGATTCCAGTCCCTAACCTGATGGTTCCTTCCTGAGGCCATGCTCTTTTGCTTTAGGGTTTAGGGTTTAGCTGTCACAAAAATCCAAACCTGCAATCAGACGCTCGCAGTGAGCGCTGTTGAATTGTGCAGGTCATTTGCGCGGTAGTCTGAACCGAGCTCCCTCTCGTAGCAGTCATATAGCATCCGCCTGTACGGCGCAAGGGGGTCGGAACCTTGTCCCGTCTGACTCTTGGTGCAACGGGGCAACTCCCACATTAGTTCCATGGGGCCACCCAAGGTAGTACCATGTAATGACAGTAATACTAAGAACAATAATCACTGTAATGAGAACAGTAAAGATAGCTATCAAAATAGTAATACTCAAAATTACAATAATGCTAATAAGAGCTTATAACATTTACTAGGGGAGGTGAGCCATATCCTTTGTCTGTCGTAACGTGTTCTTCTGCCCCTCCCAACTAGTAACTCTGCAAGCCTGCGAAGCACCTGCATGCCCTGTACACAGCCGGGTTGAGGATATCGGGGTTCAGTATTGAGTATTGATTTTGCATTCATGGCTGGGTATTAGGGTTTTAGGATTTTAGGGCTTAGGGTTGTTGGGTTTAGGGCTTAGGGTTTAGGGCTTTGGGGTTTAGGGTTTAGAGCTTAGGATTTGGGCTTCAGAGTTTAGGGCTTAGGGTTTAGGGGTTTAGAGTTTGGAGTTTTAGAGTTTGGGACCGTTGAACCTCGCACCCTAAGCCCTGCTCCACGTGCGCCCTCACGGAGTGTGGCAGGCCTGAATAACAGCTTCCAGATCAATTCACGGGACAACTTAGCATCCTGGCAACCAAGGTCAGGTAGTCTCGGGTCTTTGTGCGCAGGGCTACCTGGAGGTTTTGGAGATCCGTAAGACACTGGAAGCCCAATACCCGAATGGTACTAGGACTCTTGCAATGCCTCAGGGTATTGATTCAGGGATGCCCTAAACCCTTAACCTTTCAGGGTCTAACGGGCTCCCTTGCGAAGTAGCTCTACAGGAAGGGGGGGTGTTTAGGAATTGCTGGGGCGCTCGCAGCTTAGTCCCTGGTTCAGGGGTGTAGGATTCAGGTCATAAGATGTGGGATTTGAAGGTGATAGATGGAAGCTATAGGTAAGGATGTATTGGGATATTTTGTGGTTTATAGGGGATGTTGAGATTCGTGAGCCCTGTTTAGGGCCTCCTCATATTTAATTAGCAAGGATTACCGTCTCTAGGTCTCTAGGGCTACTTATCATGCGTTCTCTTGCTACCTCCCAACGGCGGTTCAGGTTCTTTAGGAATATTTAGGACAGATCAGTACAGTATAAGCGGGAGTAGGGGAGGAACCCAGGAACTTAGGGCCCAGGGACCAGTACAAGGGGAGCACTGCATCAGGTACCTCCATTGACCACTTTAACTTACGGTTTCTTAGGGTGTAGGGCTTAGGGTCAAGAACCTTTGGGTCCCTCATAGCCTTATTGGTCCCTAGTAGGGAATACGAGAATATAGCATATCAGGGTTATAGAGAGATCACATTCCCTTATTCCCTACTAAGAACCAGTAAGATCAAACTAGCTGCTGAAGTCGTGCCGCGCGGGCGCAGAGCATGTAGCTGTGTCTATACCAGACAACTCCTCCTCTCCACCCTTACTTGTGGTTTAGGGTTTAGGGGTGCTGGATTTGAAGCCTGAGGCCTGAGGGTCTACTCCCGAAGCCTGGGGCCAAAATCCTCGCACATACTCATGCTCTCAACCATAAACCCAAACTCACCAAAAGATAAACTCCCCCAGACCCCCCCCCCCCAACAATCCCAACATAGTACCATGATACATTCGGCGAATATTCATTACTAGGGAGTGGTCATCATTGGGTGAATACGAAAACCCTGTCATGGGGTCCCACGTTTGTAAGCCCGAAGCTCTACGTTCCTGATCTCCCCCAATTCAAACAGTAGGGACCCACGATTTCTGAAAGCCCTAACCGGGAATCCCAAAGCCGTACATCTCCAGGGTGTTGCGCAAGCTCTTTTTGCCTTTGGGGTACTAATTAAGCTCTTTGCGAAGACAAGCTATATTCAAAAAGAGGGACTTCTTCAGTCCTACAGGTTACTGGGGATGTGGGGATCCTAGTATCACTATTTATCCCGATGCAATTCTTCTGCTAATGAAGCCTGGGTGGATGGTTCTGGATCCTTATGATTCGAAAGAGTCTAAGTACCCAATAATTTATCAGATACGTTTCCAAAACCTGCACTACAATTACTCGTGCAAAAGGACACGTACCCAAGTATTGATTACATGCACCCGAGTAGGGGCCGGAAACCCTAATTAAACATGAGCTTATAAAGCCCAACATACTACATATGTCACATGCCTGAATCTAGACCAGAATTCCTAAACCCTGACACCGCGTATGTGTCCCCAACAACCTCCCCAAGCAAGGTTGCCCCACTTAGCCATCATCATTAGCCCAAATATCCCAGACTATCCCTGAATAAAGGCGGCGACAAGGCCCTTTAGCCCTATCCCTCAACCCTTTCTGACTCTATAAAGGATGTGTATATATATATATATACATGTATGTAGATGTATATACACATATGCATATATATATATGTATATATATATATATACATACACACATATGAACGCATATGTATAAACACACATATATGTATATACACGTAATATGCTCCCTTACATATCCCCCCCCTGAAACTAAGTCGGTAAGGCCGTGACCTACAACGACCGCTCGGTCCTGGAAAATTTCCACGCCGCCGAACTGGTGGCATCCTAAGCTCGGCAAGGGAGGGATCAAATGACTTCCTTAAAGGGGGTTTAGGGTGTAGGGTTTAGGATGAATGCCTTTAAAGGGAGTTAAGGGTTTAGGGTTTAGGATGAATGCCTTTAAAGGGGGTTAAGGGTTTAGGGTTTAGGATGAATTCCTTTCAAGGGGGTTAAGGGTTTAGGGTTTAGGATGAATTCCTTTAAAGGGGGTTAAGGGTTAAGGGTGTTAAGGGTTTAGGGTTTAGGATGAATTCCTTTAAAGGGGGTTAAGGGTTAAGGGGGTTAAGGGTTTAGGGTTTAGGATGAATTCCTTCAGGGTTCAGGATGAATGTTGAGACCTGATCAATTTGGGGGGGGTGTTCGGGATCAAATAGACTACCTAAAGAGAGTTATATTAGGAATTAGGGTTTAGGGTTTAGGATGAATGTTGAGATTGATTGTATAGGGGATATATGAGCTGTAGTCCAAACTCCTACAAGGGGGTTATATAGGGGATTATATATAGGGGATTATATAATATAGGGGGGTACTATAGGGGTTATCAACGGGGATACGCGGAGTTTAGACTTTGGCTCATATAGGGTTTCGGGTTCAGGATGCGAGGTGGATCCTGATCAGTGTGGGGGGTGTAAGAAAGTAAAGCTATCAGAACATTTTTCTGGACCCTTTTTGATTGGGGGATGCCAATGAAGTCAAAGATGTTTGCCTAATCATGTTTATTCTTTTGTGACGGTTTCTTATTATAGACGTGCCCCTTTAAGTTTTTCGGTGGTGTGGGGCCCCCCACACAGTAATGAAGCTCCAACATCAGGGTTTAGGGTTTAAGGTGTAGGGTTTGGGGCTCAAGGTTCAGGGTTTCAGATCTAAGGTTTAGTGTTCAAGTCCTAAGTTTGAGGTGTAGGGTTTACGGTTTGAGGTCTAGGGTTTAGCGCGGGGAGTTCAGGAGCATAGGGTTTCGGGTTTTTGTGCAGACTTTGGAGTAGTTTCGATTGTGGAGTGTTGGGTTCTGTTTATAGTTTGGTCTGAGCTTTGGGTTTTGAGTTGCAAGGGTGTTACCCCTCTAGCTGAAGAGAATACAAAGCATGTTTTGAGACCTCATAGTCGCTGCGGCCCATCACTCAGAGACGCACGGAAGGGATCA
>CAJNIZ010008615.1:3071-14430 GCA_905231905.1 Symbiodinium pilosum
TATTATACCCACAGCCATATTCTATCTACTTAAGGGGGACGATATCCTAAACACGCCGCATATTCTGGAACGCCTTAAAGGCCCCGGAGAGCCACTTCAGCCGCAATCCCCCTACAATGGAAGTCCCTACACCCTCTAAACCCTGGAAAACTCGCTCAACTTTTTTTCAAGCCTTAACTCCAACCCCCCAAACCCTCTAAACCCTAAGCCCTAGATCCTAAACCCTAAACCCTAAACCCTCAACCCTCAAAACCCTCAAAACCCTAAACCCAGAGGACCCGTCCCAAGCTCTCATGGGAAAGAGCTAGCAGGGCTCCTCAAGACAGCAGGTGGGTTTTGGGGTTTGGGGTTTGGGGTTTAGGGTTTAGGATTTGGGGTTTAGGGCTTCGGGCATTGAAGTTCGGCTCCGGGTTCACAAAGCTTCTAGGGCTTCAGCTTCGGGGGGTTCGGGTTTACCTTAACTTTCATGATATGTACCCCTATTACATGTTCAAGGTATATACGGACAGTCATAAGTAGTTTAGAAGTAAGCCGCCCCTCCAAGTAATGCGGTCATTTCTGTTGTGCTTATGATTCTTGTGGCGGATTCCTTTAGCATTGAGATCTGTTTGGGGTTCATTGCTTGGGGATTAGGTGGGAGAAGTCTTCGGAAGGAGGAGGTCGAAGCTCCAGTAATGTTGATCTTCGTACTAGGAGTTAGTAGGCAATAAGGGAACGGATCATATGAGGACTGTATAGGAAGTATATTTATTCCCGTATTCCCTACGAACCACCAGTAAGTCATGGTTTTGCTTTCGCTGCCTTTCAGGAATGTGCGTTTCAGGGCTTGTATTCGAGGATTTTGCTTTGTTTCGGAGTTCAACCCTAATCCTCAAAAGTGCCGTAAGCCACGCATCCTGAACCCTGAGCCCCTAAACTTGAGACTCCAGGCTCCCAACACTTTCATCTCCACGTTTTAACGCCTCCAAACTCAAGCCTCTAAATCCTAAACCCAAAAACACATATATGGGTTTCCGATGTTTTCCAAAATTTTTGAGGCCCTGTGCTGGAATATCCCATGATAAGATTTATATCGCCCTGTGAAGCATCAAAAGCGCAGCCCAAGCCCCTTAAATCCCAAACTTAGGCCCCGAACCCTACCCCAAAACACGCAAAGTCGAAAACGGAATTACCTTGCAGTGTCTAGGTAAACCCTAATTACCACTATTATTCCGGCATGTTATGTTATCGCACACCCAAAGCCCGCTTCATGAAATCATGAGGCCTCCACATTACCCCGTTTTACCCCCCATATACACCCTTTAGAACCTTTCTATGAAGCCAAAACCTTATTCTCATTTTTTAGGCCCCTACATGAACGGCCCTAAATACAAACAGGCAAGAAAAATCCCTGCGATACATGCATATGTATATATATATACACACATAGTCTCATGTATATATGTGTTTCTCTAGACTAGCTTTTAGAAAGATGGTAGAACACCCGGATAAATCCTGTGTAAGCAGCCGGCCATCACTCTAAACTTTAAATCCCAAACCCAGACTCCTCTAGGGGACCCCATTATACACCCTAATATTTTATTACTATAGCCCCCTCCCACCCACCCCACAAAACAAAAAAGGAAAAAAAAAAGTACCAAAATTTGGGGAAACCACCATCTGCTGTTAGGCTGGAGGTTGCTTCACTCCGAGTCACAACCAGAGGTGCCCTCAACAGAAGAGGACGGTGCTTGCACACGGTTTTTTTGAAGGAGCTCTGAAACCCTAAGCCCTAAACCCTCACTGTTTCCTATCAAGGCTTTTTCGAAGAGAAAGTGAAGGATTCCGAGGGATTACCTAGAGCTCCAAGATACCCATAGGAAGAACCCCAACCCCTTAATACAAATGATAAAGGTGTGTAACAAGATGGCATGTGGGGTTCCATGTTAGTTGGGGGTAGGGTGGGGTGTGGCTTTACGGTGCAGGGTTTGGTAGGTGCCCCTAAACCCCAAACCGTAAACCTAAGCCCTCAACCCCATAGCCACGAGGCATCCTAGGACAACGCAAACCGAGGCGGTGCAAGATGAAGGTAAAAACGTGCAAGCAGCTGTGGATGACGACCATGATGGGGGAACTGTTCAGCTCATGCGTTTTATCTTTCAGCAGGGCAGTCTGAGTGTGGGGAAGAAATTGTTGTGCAAGATCCGGGGGAAAGTGCTGGCACGTTCTCGGAGAGACTGCTGCACTTCTGGACTGGTGGGGATCCCGTGTAAACGGTTTCCTTTGTCTTTGTGGTCATAACTGTAGATTGCTCTCTACTGCCTGGATGGTGGAGAAAAGGTCTCATAAAAACTAAACCTTAAACCCTAAACCCTTAAAGCAGCCTAAACCCTCCGCAGGACGCAGAGGCCGTGTACACCTTTTTTGTTCCCTGGGCCTGACAGAGTGATGCAAGCAATGCTAAGTCTGCTCAGTAGCAGGTTGTCCAAATTATAGTCAAGTTATAGTCCCCCCTAAGTAGATAGAATATGGCTTTAGGTATATTACAATAAGGTCCCCATATACCCCATATTCTATCTACTTAAGGGGCACTATATGTTCAAAGCTTAAGACATGATGCAGGAATTGGGCCCTAAACCCTAAACACTAAGCTGTGTCTCAGACTGGAAGGGCTGAGGTAGCCCTGATCACAAACGAAGATCTTCTTACTTAGCCATTAGAAGAACTTAAACCTTTTTGGGCTTCCTTTTTGGGTCTCTAAAACAAAGTTAAACTTTTTTGGCCCTGGTTATTGGGGAAGAGAGTCCTTGCAGGACATGATCCCACGAAACATGCGGCAGCCGCGAGTTGCTCCTGCTTGGATGAAGCATGACAAGCAGGTGCGTCTTTCTATTTTGTCGGATTGGGTTTAGGATCTACATGCTGGGGTTTTAGTGGGAAAAAGTGAATACATTACACAGCGATTATACAAACACATATATCTCCTCATTCCCTGCTAACCACTAAGAAGTTTAGGGCTAGGGGTCTGCCGTTCGGTTTGTGGGGGCCCGAGTGCTGGGTCGTTAACGGAAGTGTTTTCCAGATCTTTATCATCCTGGAACTTCATGAGGAATATCAGCTTATAGTTTTCAATCTAACCTCAGAAGTTGAATGGAGCAGTGTAACAAGAAGGTACAAAAAGGATTTCGCAAACCTGGATACAATGTTTGGCTCCCAATCATATCGCCGGTCTCTGTATTGGCTGTCTCCATTTCCGGCAATTTCCCGGAAGCTAGGAGAAACGGCTTCGAGTTAAGGGATCCGTCGGTTGCACAAGACCAGGCGTTTACATTTTTTAGCCCTCAACCAAAAAATCCAACACTCAAGTCTTACATGGAAGAGCGAACATATTTATGACTGACACTCTCGCACTTGCGATATTTGTCGCCTCCACATCTCTGCGAGCATACTCTGGCTCTCTGCACCACGGCTATCACGAGCATGATGGAGCTAGTCATGGTCATGGATCTCATTGTCAAAGTCTGCTCTTCGACATGTTTATTCGTAGTTGGAGGTATTGGCGCTGCCGGTCGTGCTGGTGGTGGCGCTTGTGGTGGCGCTTGTGGTGGTGTTATCGGTGGTGGTGGTGGTGTTGATGGTGGTGGTGGTGGTGGTGGTGGTGGTGGTGGTGGTGATGATAGTGCTGGTGGTGGTGGGGGTGGTTGGGGTCAGCGGTGGCGGTGGCGGTGGTGGCAGCAGCAGCCGCAGCAGCAGCCGCAGCAGCGGCGGCGATGGCAGTGGTGGCGCCTGCTGCGCCGGTGGTGGCAGTCGCGGCCGCGCTTGCGTAGTCGTTATGTCTTCATCATCCTTTCTGTATTCCTTTCTTATGTCTTCATCACCCTTTAGCCCTTTATGCCCGTCAAACCTTAACTCCGAGCTGGCAGGTCCTTCGCTTCTACGGGTTCTGGCAGGAAACCGTCACGGAGCGTCCAGATGAAAACAGCCGCGTAAGGCAAGTGGCCATCATGTTCCACATGGAGGACAGAGAGCAGAAGTTATGAGATGGTTGGGTGTATAATTTTGGGTGTGCGGGAGGGATTGGGCTTGAACTGTTTTGCACGCTTGGGGTCGAGCCCTCAGCCCCAGATACTACACACCACTAGCTTAAAAGCATGACTATGCGGGTTCCCTTTTTTATACTATAGTAGTTTCCATTTTATTTTCCATTATCCCCATATAACCCCAATATACCATTATAACCCCAATATACCTCATTATTGCAAACTCCATCCTCCTTGCCCCACTCAAAGCTAACTCCCCCGTGCTCACCGAGTCGGTACCTTTATGGGCAAAGTAGTCAAACATTGCGGTCCTTTTTTTGGGTCCGCAGTATGATACAGCCCTTAATACATAGGGTGCTCCAAAAGCACCTACAATTTTGGCATGGGAATTTCCCAAAGTTGCAGGGAACCTGTACAAGTCCCAAAACACCGCAAGCCTTACTGTAGCGCACCTCTACCTTCAAACTCGGTAATCTTTTTTCAAGCCTTGTTCTGTTTCTTTGCAACTTCCCCTTCTGAGCTTGTCATTCACCATGTTTAACCTTGCAGGCCTGATTCTGGATCTTGGCCCATGCCTAGCCTGTGGGAAATCTGGCTTTTTTGCGCAGGGAATCTGCTTCTCCCCTAAACCCTGCACCCCATTATAGTAGCTTCCATTTTCTTCTCCACTATCCCTATGAATCCCAAGGTTGTGTGATCCCAGTGCAGGCTGAGGTCTTCTTTTTTTTTACCTTGGATATCTTCCTTTCAACCTTAGGACCTTGTAAACCTCTGCAGGATCCACCCCTAAAAGGGACTTTTTGGGGTCAGTCTCCTCACGCTAGTTGTCCCTAATGGGGGGGGTTCTTCTTAAGGGTCTGTTATTAACTCCATTGTGGTAATTGTTGCTGTAAGGGGGAATGGCCAAAACCATAAACATACTGCTGATGAGCACACAGCGCCAGGATGGCACGATGAGTATGACGGAGCCGAAGGCGATTTGGCTTTAACAAGTCGAGGTTCTTAAGGTTTAGGGTTTAGGGCTTAGGGTGTAGGGGCGGTCAATTTATTTAGGGTTTGCGGCTTAGGGCGTCTAATCCGCTCCCCTAATACTATTCCTGGGTTCAGGGCTTAGGGATTGAGGTTAGGGTATGATGCCTTCAGAGGGGTTACAAGATAAGGCGTGTTATCGGTACTTATAAGGGTTCACAGTATATTGAGGTTCAGCATGCGGACCCTCGTTTTCGGAATTGCTGCTCCGTGCATTGAGGTCGCCGGGTAGCACCGTAAAACTTCATATCTTAGGTTATACCATAAGTTATACCCCGTTACAGTAACTGTTACCACAATGGGTAACGGGAGTTATAACAGACCCGCGGGAAAAACCAAATCCATGTCCTAAACGCCTAAAACCCAAAGCTCTAAAGCCCCGACGCCTGTGCTTAATGGTCATGAGTTGGGTCCTTCCCCCTCCCAGTAACTGTCCTTAATGGGGCTTTAAAGGGCTGCTATAACAACTGTTATCCAGCCTGGAAACTGTTGCTGTGAGAGGGAAAGGACCCACGTCATGAGAGTTACCACGATGCTGTGCTACTACTGGATCAATGGAAGGAACTCTGGAAAGGAGGATATGGGGGTTATATAGGGATATATAGGGTTTGGGGATCCTTTATGCTTTTTGGGGTATGGGATTTCTTATGTTTATGTACAAAGGCCACTTTTTTTCTTCCTAGGGTAATGTGGGCTAAGCCTAGTATCGTTGCCGCAGCTACGGATCTTTTGTGTGTAGTAGTTCGTGTTTAACATTGAACCTCACCCTAAACCCTAAACCCTAACCCCAAGATGAGAAAGACTCCCCCCAGGGGCCACCCCTGAATGCTGGAGGTTGCTTCATGTGTTAGGCTATAGCTTATGTCGAGAGAAATTGTTCTGCACTTTTAAAACCCTAAACCCTAAATCCTGAACCCTACACCCGAAACCCTAAATTTTGAAGATTGCGAGGTCGAAAACTCGGGCATTGCGCAGGGTGCCTTCCTCAAGCGCCAGAAGGTCATGCGCGAGGAAACTCACAGGGTCGTCTTGGGGTTTAGGAGTTAGTGTTTAGGGTTTTGGGTTCTCGGTGTTAGGTCTGCGTCAAGGCTATGTAATTCCTACATCCCCTTTACAGGGCCCTACACCCTACATGTCTACATATCCCTACGTGCCCTCCATATCCTCTTTAACATAAAGGGACCCAAAGTTTTGGTAAAACCAAAACCCCTAAACCTTAGACACTTGAATATGCGGGTAAAAGAGGCGCTTTAAAACACCTTAAATCCTAAATCCTAAACCTTGTAAACCTAAAACTCTAAACCTCAGAGCTTAAGCCCTAGACACTAAATCCCAAACCTTAAACCCCTAAGCTTAAAATCAAGCGTAGGACGGTCTTGCCTACCTCGGCCCCGACGACCTGAGGGTGGGTGAGCAGGCAGCGGGTGGGTTTGAGGGTTTAGGGTTTGGGGGCTTAGGGTTTAGGGGCAATGAGCCCGGATGCAAAATAGGCTTTAGGGGTTCATGGTTGAGGGGTTTAGCGTTTGGGGGTTTATGGTTTGGGGGTTTAGGCTTTAGGGTTCATAGGTTTAGGGTGATTTAGGCAAGTTTAGGGTTTAGGGTTCAGCCCTCCGACCAGCCGTCTCGCGTGACAAATAGGCGTGTCGAAAATGTTGCGCAGGCCAGCATTTTGTGCGTTTTTCGGCCCAAAAGTGGTGCGCAGCTCACGCGGTCTCGCGCCCAGCAGCCGGACAATGTAGTTGGCCAGGGCCAAGCTTCGCTCGAAGCACTTTCAGCGCGGGCGCACCGTCTTGAAGAGACCCGCCGCTTCTCGAGTCAAAGCCAGTGTGATAACCAGAGCATCCATTCCCAAACCATGATTCCGTTCATTTTTCAATGAGTGCGATAACCAGAGCATCCGTACCCAAACTATAATTCCGTTCATGTTCGAAGAGCATGCGGTGACCAGAGCATCCATGTCCAAACCACAATTCCGTTCATGTTTTGATGAATGCGATAGCCCAAACATCCATGCCAAACTATCATTCCGTTCATGTTTTGATAAGTGCAGTAAACAGAGCATCCATGCGCAAACCATAATCCCCGTACATGTTTCAATTAGTGCAAAAACCAGAGCATCCATGCCCAAACCATAAACCCCTTCATGTTTCAGTAAGTGCAATTACCAGAACATCCATGCCCAAACCATAATTACGTACGTGTTCCGGGAGCATACGTTGACCAGAGCTTCCATACCCAAACCATAAGGCTGTTCGTGTTCCAAGAGCGTTTCTTGGGTTGGCGTCTGTGGGGTTCCGAATTCTTGCAGCGTAGGCTAAAGAAAAACGGCGACGCATTTTGCTGAGACGTCCTCACCTTTGTCGCGTTTTTTTTCAAAAAATGTGACCCAGCATAAAGCCATTTCTAGATTTCTAACCTTGGGGACCCCATGAAAGTTTCGTAAATTACAGTTTTTTGCTTTCCCATAGTGTCGCGAAGATAAATCCGCGGCAAGACGCCCGTTCCAAGCTGGGTTGAGGGGTTCAGGGTTTAGGGCACTATCCGTAGGGTCCCCGGGTGGATGGAAGAAGTCTTGCACTGCTTAGGAGCCCTTCAATGAGGTAACTCCCAGTGTATGAGAATTATTGAGATGCTGCGAAGATTCCCCCACCCTAGACCACCCTAAACCGAAACTCCCAAATCCCCAGAGGTCCCCTAAAACCTGAAGACTGAAGCCGTGAACCTACGCATGGGTGTGGGCTTCGAGGCTTTGCCTGAAGGTTCATAGGCAGTTATAAAATGGAGCGTTAAACGAACAACTGATTGGAAAATCAGATAGACACTGAGATTGTACGGTTTACATCGGAGTTGTGCGATGTTGGCCTTGAAGGTTCATGTTCTAGACGATTGTGCAAGTCCTCAGACTAGCGTGCGATTCTAACCCTAAACGCTGAAACCTCAATACCCTAAACCCTACAGCCTAAACCCTTTACCTACCCATGAGCTTCCAAGTAGGGGTCAGCGCCTTAATGAGGATTTTGTTTTTAGGGCTACCATGATACCCCAGAATTTGTCCTTGGTATGCAAGTCGCTCCTTTTGTTCTTTCCACAAGCCCTAGATAAACAAATGCTCCTGTCCCCAAGCCTCTCAGGTCCGAAGACCTTAAGCCCCAGACCCTAAACCCTAAACCCTAAACCCTCAACCCTAAACCCTGAACCTGAAACCCTAAATCGGAGTCCGAAGACATGACCAGGTCAGCATCAACGGGCGATGCATCCACATCAACGGCTGCGACCGCTTCACTCGCTGGTTCTACGAGCCGGGTTCTCATCCTAGGTAGATTTAGGGTTTAGGGTTTGGAGTGAATACACCCATCTTATACACTTAACTTCTAAACCCTGAACCTCATAGTTAGCACTATCAATAGCACCAGTGTTGCGAGAGTCTCACACGCGTTGCATGTGCAGGTAGAGGCCATTGGCTGTAAGGGCCACAGACCTGCTCTTCCTAAACCCGAAAAGCCCACCTCTAGGGTTTAGGGTTTCCCTACGCTACACAATCCGGCCTTATACAGAGTCTAGGGTTAAGCTTTAGGGTTCAGGTTTTCCCTATGCAAAGTCAGTTTCCATTTAATTTTCTACTTTCTTTTCTACTTGCGTTTCCATTATTACAAAATCCCATATAGGCCTTTAACCCATTAAGGGACCTAAGGTTTCCAACTAATTAATGTTTTTCCCCTTTTTCTCCGTTATTTCAGTTCAGTATTGTCTTGTGAAAGCCACGCCTTGGACCTTAAACTCCGGACTGTAAATCCTGAACCCTAAGCCCCGAGCCAAAACGCTATCTTACTGATTGTTAGTAGCGAATACGGAAGTATAATCTCTAGTATAATATAATACATTTCCTTTTTATTCCCTCCTAAACCCATTACCCCTAAATAAACCCTAAACCCTACTAACTGTTTAGTGTGTAGGGTTTAGGATTTAGGGTTTAGGGTTTAGGTACTCCCCAAATGGCTCCAGCCTATGAGCCCTTAGTCAAGAAGAATCTTTGGGCTGACGGAACTTTGGCGCTGATGGCTGAAGTCCATGTGTTCGTTGGCCATGTGAGTTTCAAAATCCGAGGATTCTAAGCCCTGAAACCTACACCTTAAACCTGAAACCTTAAACTCTAAATTAAACCCTAAACCCTAAATCCTCGCTCTGCTGGATGAAGGCCTGGATGACTTCAACCCTAAACCCTAAGCCCTGAACTGGCCTTTGGTTAGCTAGGAGTGAAGGAATGGATCCTGATAGTCCCTATATAACCCATTGTAGTAGTTTCCAAGCCAAAACATGTCTGTTGTGAGCGTTGACGGTGTGTCGCTCAGGGTTTAGGATTGTGGGCTCAGTGGGAGTAATCAGCGGGTTTTTGGTGGCCCCTAGCCCTCAAATTGCATCCTTTAACCTACAGCCATCCTAGATAGAAACTGAGGTCCTAATTTTGTGGGTTGGGGTTATCAAAATCCTAAACCCTAAACCCTAAACCGCGTTATCAAACTTCTTGCATTGCAGAGCACTTTATAGTTCCCCTTAAGCAGATAGAATATGGCTTTGGGTATATTATAATAAGGTCCCCATATACCCCATATTTGATCTACTTAAGGGGGACTATAAGCCCTAAACCCTCCACGCGGACTCAAGGCAGAACGGCATCCAGCTAAACGAAGATGAGGAGGTCGTCAAGGAGCTGCACTTAGGGTTTAGGGTTTTAGGGTTTTTAGTGTTTTTAGGGTATTAGGGTTTTTAGTGTTTTTAGGGTTTTAGGGTTTTAGGGTGTAGGGTTTTGGGTTTTAGGGTTTTGGGGTGTAGGGTTTAGGGTTTTAGGGTTTTAGGGTTTAGGGTTTTAGGGTTTGTTGGAAGTAATGGATAATCAAATGGAGAATCAAATTGGAACATGAAGTCGTGACTGGGATTACGCAGGGTTCGTGTAGAAGTTTTGTAATGTTGCGTTTGCTGGAACGTTGAAGGGTAATCAACAGTGGAGTTATACGCCCCGAAATCTGAATATGAGTATAGTTATCCTTATTATTCATTCCCTAAAATGGAATATAATTACAACTATAGTTATCCGTAGTACCTTCCCACTTATAACCTAAACCCTACACCCTCGATTCTTAAGCCGTGAGCCTTCAAGAAAGCTTGTGAAGGACAAGTGGCAGGAGCAGTACAAGCTCCGGAAACTCACAGAACGAGGCAGGGCCACCTGGCGGTTTAGATTTAGGGTTTCAGAGTTTAGGGTCTTAAGGCTTAGGGTTTTAGGGTTTTAGGGTTTAGGGTTTAGGGTTTTAGGGTTTTAGGGCTTAGGGTTTGGGGTTTGAGCTTAAGGTTTTTGATGTGGGATTTAGGGTTCAGGGCTTAGAGCTTAAGGCAACTAATCAACTTATAGCTTGGATGGAGCCCCCGCCCTGTAATAGCGGGATATAGGACGAAGTGGACTTGAATGTGAGTACCATTCTCCCTTATAGTCAAGCTAAGTCCCCTGAGAGGGTTGGCAATGCGATGTAACTACAGATGTGATGGGTCATAATAGCGCCGAACCTCCCTAGGACAAGCCGAGGATGCGCTTTGGATAGGCATGTGATAAGCTTGTGCTGAGAAAAGCTCCGCCACTTCATGAAAGAAGAATTCTTCAGGCTCTCGTATGTTTGCTACTATATGGTTTTCAGATGTGTTGTGCAGAGCCTCCAAGGTCGCTTCAGTGGCTTCTCTCGACCTTCATACCTCTGACTGTACCAATTTGCTATGTGAAGCAGGTCCATCAACACTAAACCGTAGTGGAAGGGAGGTTTGGGGGACCTAGTCATTAATCATATCAGCCCGCAGCTCTCTACTTTCCAATTCCCTGTCACCTTTCCCTGTGACCTTCCAAGCACACCCTCGACTCCACCTTTCTCATTGACAACCTTCGTCCTTGTCCTGCGCCAGAGTTCTTCCTACCATGACCCAATATGGTAATTTCCCAAAACAATGGGACCCCAATATAGACCCCAAAATACTATAGTCCTTATTATTGGGACCCCAAAATGGTACCCCTAATTTTGGGAAACCCTACTCCCTATAAACCCCTATATAATCCCAGTTTCCATTTCATTTTCCATTTTCTTTTCCATTTGATTCTCCATTATAGTAGGTACCCCTAATATACTATAGTCCTTATTACTGGGACCCTCAAAATGGTACCCCTAATTTTGGGAAACCCCTAAACCCTAAACCCTGAACCCTAGACCCTAAACCCCAAACCCTAAACCCTAAACCCTAAATCCTAAACCCTAATGGTACCCCTAATTTTG
>CAJNIZ010008617.1:0-14427 GCA_905231905.1 Symbiodinium pilosum
CCCGCCCTAAACCTGCACGCATCCCGTCTTTTTGCGTCACATCTGCAGTCGGTACGATCTGTGCACAAAATTAGGAGGGGCGTGGCCCCACCTCGATCCACATGGGATCCTCGGTGAAACCAGGGCGGTGTGCGCCCCCCCATACTCGGACGGAACGTCCCGTAGAAAACGAGAAAAACTCCGAGCTATGTACACATCTGTACAGGCAGGCAAAGAAGGAGCGTCCCTAACCTACAAGACTGCCATGCACGTCCCTCAAGGACATGCACGACTGTGATTCCGGGGACCCAGAGCTACACCCTTAACCTACTCGTCATAGTCCGGGAGGTCGTAATCGGGGACCATGCCCGACTCCAAGACCACCTCCTCATCGGGGCTTTCGTCAGCGGTCGGCTCAGGGGGTGCGTCAACCTCCATCGGGTCATCCACCGATGAGGGGTGCGGCCCCTCCGAATCTGCGTCGCCAGTTGCTGAGGGATCCGGACGACCTAAGTTGGCCGCCCTCCTTCTGGGATCGAACCGAGATCCTCCTCGGGATTGGGTGGACGGAACGTCCCCGGTCGATGGAGGGTAGTTTTTGTCGAGGTGGTTGATCGGCTGCTCGAGGTTGATGGCCTGGTTGTTTTCCTCGGCCGTGGGGGAAATTCCCCGCGCCTCCAAGCGCCTCAATCGTCGAAGGAGGTTCTCACGATGCCAGCGTCCTTGGGACTGGATCGGGGGGAGTTGGCCATCACTACGCCTGCCCCTTGGCGTGGGTGGCACCGCCTTTCCTATCCTAAAGGCGTGCATCAGAGCTCGGAAGCGATTCTTGCGCCGGCGGAAGGCTTCCGGCTCTAGCATCGAGGTCATCATAATACTTCTGGTCAGCTCTGGCTGTTTGAAATGATGGCCTTAGCGCCCCTTCATTTTGGGGGAGTAGTGGGTGGAACACCCCCTGTGGTGGAACTTGGGGCGCTCGCCTCCCTCGCTTCAGCAGTAACGGAGATCTGAAGAATGCTGGACAGGGCCATAGACCCATGGGCAGCAAGGCTAAGAAGTCGCCGATTACGGCTTCTTGGTGACAGCGACTGCCAACGCTCCGCGATCCGGTCATAGGTGTTCTGTAGGACCTGCAGGTCTTCGCGGCCCTGGCCCGTCAGACCGTTTTCATCGAGGTCGGCCTCATTTGCGGGGGGGTCATGGAAGGAAGGGACGTAGACATAGTTGCCTTCGGCGTCTCTTTCTTCCGCAGAGCCCGATGAGACGGGGCCCTGGCCGCCGGCCGGAACGGCCGCGCTTGCTTGACGGGTGGAGGGTGCACTCGAACGCTGCATGGCACAGAACGAGGTCAGCCGAGCTTGGGGCCACCCCGGAGGCTCAACCCCCGGTTTGAATGAGAAGGGGTTGCCCTTCGAGGGGGCTTCTCGCCGCGCCTCTGGGGGGGGGCCTTGTAGACTGGCTTGGGGGTTGCTTTGGGAACCTGGGCCGGATCATGTGGAGGCGGTGTGTTATAGGCAACCTTTGGCCCCGTCGCGTTGTTCTCGTTGGAGGCGTCATAGGTGCTTTTGGAGGGCGGTACCGTATGGGAGGTACTCCACAAGGTGCCTCCAAAGCCCTGAGCTCGAGGCGTCAGGATCAACCCGGATCAGCTGACAGCCTCGCCCTCGTTCTCCTCGACAGTGGGGGACGTTGCACCTCGTGCGGTGTATCGCATTTTCCTCAGTGCAAATCGGGCAGACCCAGTGGGTGGCAGGCTCGAAGCGGTTGTCGCTAGCATCCTGGGGTTAGCAACAAACGTTGCACTTCATGCGACGCATAGCATTGGGTTCGCCACAGCTGTTGCAATGCCACCTTATAAAGTTGGAGAAAGATCTGCTGCTTTCGGTGCGGCCGGCTTTGGCCCCTCTGACGAAGCGCTCCCAGCCGCGGCTTCTTTTGGTGGCCCGTCTCGGCCCCTCTGGCCCGGCACTCCCAGGGTGGAGGGTCCGCATACGCGCTATTGTTGGGTCGGTAACTCGGGCCCCTATTGCCGTCTGGAGGCCCTCTAAAAGACGGAAAGTGGATTATTTCAACAACCTTCCCTAGAGCGTCCGCCACACGCATGCCCACATCCGCCTTCAGTATTACATATAATATCCACAGCGAAAATTGGTATGAGAGACTGCCCAGAGCCGCCTCCTGCCCTCTATGAGGGCCGAAGTACCTACTATTAGGGACCATATATCCCCAATTAGGGTACTAGGAGGGTCCTGGTGACCCAAGGAAGCCCGAAGAAGGAGTCCCTGTACTGGTGAATCCGAATTAGCGTGAGGCTTCTGAATTGTAACAAGTTTGGCAGAACTCATTCAGCACCCTTTGGTTCATTTAGGGGGGCTTATTCGTGCAGGATCTCAAGCTACAGGATTTTCAGGGGTCAGTCTGAGTAAACTGTGTATCCGAGCAGGCAATCACTCATTTATTTCCCTATAAGGGTCCAGGGACCCAAATACTAGGCCTTTTGGGCCCAAACACCATAAACATTAGTATGCGGGCCCCAAAACCGTATCATTTGGGTGCTTGGACCTCAGGTTTTGTCCAAAGGGGTCCGGCAAGAATACAAGGCTGCCAAGTTGGAATGGGGGGGGGGCGCTGATTTGTCCATACCTTTTCCGGGCGCCGATACCGGGGGAGGTGCGAGGTACTCCCCGACGGCCCGGCATCGTTCCAGGGGTCGTTCTCATGGCTGATTACCACGATGCCACGGGTCCTGCCGACTCGTCGCTATCGTCGATGGGGTCCTCCGGCTGCGTGTCGTCTGACCAGGTGCCATCGTCGTGCTGACGGGCCAAGAGGTCGTCATGCAAGTCACGCATCGTCGGATGCGTCAGCACGTCCCGCGCCTGAGAGATTCTCAGGTAGGCCTCGGCCGCCTCGCCCGTTCCTCCGGGCTCTTGCGGTTGTTCTTATCCGGATGAAACCGGATTGAAAGCCGGCGGAAGGCCCGCACCACAACCTCAATCGAAGATTGAGGGGAAATGTCAAGGATGTTCCAGGCATTATGGCCCTCCAAGAGCCAATCCTTCATCCTCCGCTCCGTCCAGGGATCCGGGGGTGCGGCATCACGATTGTTCGCCATGGCGGCAAAGGTAGGCGCTACCCGGAAGCTGATGAGGCTTGGACAGAAGGGGTGGAACACCCGATACGAAAATGGGCGCGGGCATTGCAAGTGACGGCTCTACACACAGTCGGGCATGCACAACCAGCACAAGAAGCAACACTGCCGTGAGCACAGCCATGACAGTTGGAACAAATGCTCCTAACATCAGGGCTTCTACGACCACAACCCTGCTTACAGGAGTTTCTGTGATCACAGTGAGCGGCGTGGCCCCCCACAGTCGGGCAGGCGAGCACAACCCCGCGGATAAGAGGGGGGGAGCCCCCGGAGACAACGTCCAAATAACCCGCCCTGCAACCCATCCCTCTCGACCTTTCCCCCCGGTTCCCTTCCTGGCGGGGGCGAGCTTCGGGATCTCTGCTGTGGTTGCAAGGCGGGCTTTGAGCGGAGCATGTGACTGGCATGAGACTGACCCGCGTGGAGATCTGAGTACAAATAGGCGTGGACCGCTCCATGTCACCGGTAGCGGCATACAGTGCCGTGGCCCCTTCCTTTCTAAGGCTATGAGACCCAATTAAGTCAGGCGGGTACTCCAGAGCAACACTACCCAACTTTAAGAGGGAAGAGATGTCTTCACGTGAGACCCCGCCCCTTGTGCGCGAAAACGGGCCGGATCGGCCAACCATTCGGGATTGTGCCTGGCATGTTCCTGGAGGGAGATAATGGGGCAGAGGGGGGTCCCCGTTATGTGGTGTGTTCTGACCTGGCCCTGACAAACTGGTCGTTTTTTGCCTCACGAAGCTGCAGAACGATAGTAGTAGATCCCAAAGAGAACACCTTTTACCCTCAGCGAAATACCCCGGAGCACCCGGCTAGGAGTGCAACCAAGATCTTGAGGGGGAAGGTACTCGGAGGCCCTAAACATAAAAAACCAGCCGAGGCACATAGCAGACCACAGCGCGGCTGCCTCGGGCCGTCTCGGCCACTCCGCTCGAGGTAGTCGTGGAGGCACTTGAGAAGCTCGACGGTCACCGGAACCTTCCGGACAGTTGGCAGAGCCGCCCACAACCTGACCCTACCCTGTAGAGGGTCAGGATAGCCCATGGCTATATGAGCGTACCTTATACCCGACAGGCGTTGGCGGATCCCTTGAGCAGTCCTCCCCATACGTTGGTGCAGGAAGACGACGAAGCGGATCAGAGCCTCGTCCTGCTGTTTCTCTGGAAGGGGCTATGGGAGGTGCCGGCCAGGAAGGTTTGCCACTGTTTCCAGCCGGTGGTATAGGACCGCTTGCTGCCTCCTGGGCGGCGGCGTCCAAATCCTGGGAGGTTCTCCCCATGTAGGGCTGGCGCTCCTTTAAAAAAAGAAATCCTCCCGGGCTTGGCCGAGAAGGCGGGGGACCACCAGATCTTTGTCCCCCAGCAGGAATGGGGGAGAAGCTCCGGGGAGTCTTTCTTTCTAGCCCAGGCTTGAAGCCATATTTCAAGTTGAGAGGCGGCCGCCTCCTCGTCGGGGTCAAGTCAAGTAGGCCTATGATCGCACCGGCTGCTTGCCACCCGGGTCCAACAACGATACTCGCCATCACCTCGTCCTCAGTCCGAGCTTTCCGCAGACCTTTGTAGGCGGAATCCTCCACGCCTTGGCACCGTCGGATCTCGTCATCCGTAAGGTGACGGACCCCGCCGTTCTCGCAAGGCAGTAATGTTCCGCCCCTGCCCTTGAGGGGTGTCGTTCTGCGGGTAAAGGCGCACGCAGACCCGTGGGCGCGCGCACCAAATGTTTGCGCGCTCCCTGCGCCCAATGCCCAAAAGGACGCGGAAGCCATTTGTCACCGGTGGTGACCAGTGTGGGCTCTTGGGTAAGTGTGCCCCTCTCGGAGGATGGGGAGGCATTGGCGTCAAGGGGCAGCACGCTAAGGGCTGGTGGGGGAACTGACCGAGCTCCATCAAGCTCGAGGGGAGCCCCGAATCCTCTAAGTGAGAGGTTCCGCCTCCTTGCTGAGAACGATCCCAGATGACTCGTGACATAGTCCAGGTGCTGCCAGTCCCCTGTTGGAAAATGTTCTTCCACCCAAGTGCGTAAGCAGAGGTGCCTAGGAGCGTCCAGCACGACCAACGCGGAGGAAGGCGCTAAACTGATGACATCCCTTGCGTGATTTCTCTCGATCCCCTGTGGGTCAACCGAGAAAGATACCCATAAACGACGCATCTGACCCTCCGCGTTGGGGGAGGAACTCCCAACTCCGAATTTTGCGAGAGCGATAGCAGCACCATCGACCTCGAGCGGGACCGACGATCCAATAGTCCAGGGCCGGTTCAGCCACACTCTAGCCGGGTGGGGTAAAGGAATTCTGAAGGGAGAGCTGCTTCGCCTCCTTCTCGAAGGGGTCCTTCCCAGGCAGGGCTACTCCACGCTGGTCCATCCTTCCTCAGTGAGGTGCCGAATTACTTCGGGGACTGGGGCTCGGCTTACCCAGTCTGCCATCTCGCGGATGTAGACCGAATGGCACGAGAAGTCAAACTCGGCTTCCAACCTCTGCACCAAGCAAACAAGGAGACGGGCGAAGGGGTTGCGAGGTCTTCGCTTGGTCAGCCACGACCGCACGTTATCGTTATCGGTCACGTAGAGCACAAGCTCCCCACGCCATTGGGAGGCCTCGGAGCACGCGAGGGCCACGAACGCCATCATTTCTGCAATGGAAATGATCCATGCGGGATCTCGGCCTTAAGGCACTCAGCATACTGCGAGAAGTCCTCGACTGCGAATCTCTTTGCCTTCCAATCAATTCCCCAAACCTTTCAAGGGCGGCGTCTCCGCCAAGGACTCGGAAGGACGCGCCTGGCATGGCAAGCCTTTCTCTGAAAGGGAGGAGCTTTTCGAAGGAGGCCCTGAAACTGGTGCCGAGGGGTCGCTTGAGCTGGAGGCGGATAAAGTCAAGGGTCCGCCACAGTCGTCATCGCTCATATCTGCCCCTGCTTGCTCCTCTGCAGCCGTGGAAGAAGCCGTCTTTGTCTCCAGGCCTCGCATGGGACGATAGAGGGCAGGAAGCCGGGGGACCATTTCAGGGCAAACAGTTGACCAGTATTGGGCACACCCCGCAACCTCCTGCAATAGTCGCAGGGGAACGTCTCGGTTGCCGCGTTCCTTCCTCGGCCATTTTTTCCACATTGACGCCCTCCTTGCCCCACACCGCGACCATGGTTCGATCCAAGCACGCGAGGGAGTGGTAGACTCGATTTCCAACGAGGGGTTCTAGGACCAGCCCGTCATCCATAAGCCATAGGCCGCGTCCTTCCACGCCTCGCGGCCTTGAGGAAGCACGAGCCTCTCCTTCAGCACACCAGCCTCCTCCACTGCGCCCCCCCCGAAGCAGTGGATCGATGAGCACCTCCACCTCGAGCAGCCGGAGGAGACCTGTCAGAGGTGTCAGTGTTCGCCAAGTCCCACAGCACTTGGCCGATTGGATCAACTTCTGGGATGGGCTATCCGTAAGCCCAAAGGCCAGTCGGCCTTTGGCTCTGTCCGCCGCAAAAGTTGGAGATCTCCGCCGACCCTGACGGGGCATTCCTGAGAAACGTATATTTCGTCTCTTTTCCCGCATTCCGATCGAGAGGAGTTCGCTACCCCTCCCCGTCCCCAGGTGGCGGAACACCCGCCACCAGAGGCAGCACCAGAGGGTGCCGAGCGAAGCAGGCCCTCGATGACTGGATGTCAATGAGGGAGAGGTGGAGGAGGCCGTTCGTTGGCATTCCCCTCCACTTCCCCGCCAGGATTCACCAGGACAGAGCACGAAGCTTCCCGGCCTGCGCCCGCTGCCCCTGGGTCAAATCCATTTGAGGCTCTTGTGAAGAGCAAAGCTCCATCCCGCTGGCTTCAAGGTAGCTTCTCTCTTTCCTTCCTCATCGGGTAAAGCGGGCGGTTCGATGGACTCATTTCCGCGTAAAACCGGAGCGTCTTTCGGCAAATCGCTGGGCATCTCGGGGAGTACCTCCCTTGCCACCGACCGGATCATCCATGCCATCGACGGGCTTCGTAAGGCCCAAGATGAGGATAAGACCGGCGCCAAAGGGACTCTTACTTACATCAAGGAACCCGAGAAGCTCGACGTCTTCCTTGCTCGTGGGTGCGGAGAGACCCAGATCGAACTTTGCCCAGGGGTCTACGGCAAGGAGCTCTTTCACGGCATCAAGCGGGCCGGACACCATGCCAAGCGCATACAGCTCATCCGTTGGCCTGTCCTGATAACGAACCGCTTGGCCCTCTCCATAGCAGGGCTCTGGTGGCGGGGGGAAGAGAGCTATACCCTCCCGGCTGCGGACTGCGCCACTGCAAAGCCCACAGACCATCGGCTCGAGCAGAGAAGCAAGGCGCCAGCCGCTTTCCTCACTTGGCTGAGGTATGCGGAGAACGCAGTTTGGCGCGAGGCCATTCGAGAAAGCAGACGTCAGCTTTGTGCCAAACTTGGCACGGAGAACCCGCGCCTCGAGGACCTCAAGCTGATCGCTCTTGCCCCCAGTGACGACGGCGCCCCCAATTTCCAGTTTCCACGGGTATGGGATCTTAAGGATCCTCAGGGCTACTTCCAGACTGTCGTCCTCCCGCCAGCAACGAGCCATGACACGGCTTCTCAACAAGCAGCTCCACGAGCAGGCCCTCAGCAATACCCGGAGACCGAACAAAGCAGCTGGCACTGATACCGGCAACTGCGAAGACGAGGTCGAGACCGACCCAAAAGCCGGTAAAGGACCGAACCTACGCTTGAGACGCAATGATCGTGAGGAGGCCGCCCCTTGCCCGACTGCGAGCGGCGACCCCACCAAATCTGGGGCGTGCCCAGAACCCCGTAAGGCTTACCCTGCGGGCCGGCGGCTGACCCCCCAAGAGGTGACCCGCTCGGTTACCCCCGGTGGACCCCAAGACCAAGAAACGCATGTGTTGGGATGCGGCATGTCACATCGGCTGCTCTCGAGGGTCTAGCTGCCCGAATGCGCATGAGCCCCTGCCCGCTATGGGCAAACTTGACCCCTCGGTGGCTATGCAGATACTGCGACGGGGAGGTCTTCGTGTGGTGATAAGAAAGTCGATCCGAAAGAGGTTGATGGGCGCGTAGCACAGCTCTGGGCTCAAATGAAAGACGACCACCGAAGCAAGCAGCAGGATGGGGGAAAACCAGAGGGCAAATCCAAGGCCAAGGCCAAGGCCAAAGCCGGCAAAGCAAGGCTGGTTGGCAGCTTCCACCCGACTTCCAGGGCCCCCTCACCGCCGTGGAGAAGGAGCTTAGCGAGGTTGGACTTGGCCCCGACCTAGCCTGGCACACTTCTTTCCGCCGGGTCAGGTTGCTGACGACACGCCCGTCCAGGACCCAGCCGCCGCTGAGCGGCTCCGCGTTTATCGAGAGATACTTGAGGAGGGATTGTTGGCTCCCATTACTGCCTTCACCCCGTACCTGCAGTCCCATGTGGCGGCTCGCTTGGTGAACGCCCGCCTTGACGGGACGCCTTTGACATTACAGGAGATATTGGTCACAGCCGCCGATGAGGGACATCCACATCTCGCCCAAGAAGCGCAGACGTGCTTGGAAGCGGGCAGAGGCAGTGGTGACGTCCTGTGGAGAGCAGGCAGTGCCTTTGTCTCCATGTAGGACGGGTGTTTGCCCAGGACCCTAGCCATGCGGTGGCCCTTGCCCAAGATCTTCGAGCTGAACTGTGGCAACAGGCGTCTGAGGCTCAAGGCTATTTGGGCGATGCCGCACCTATGATCTCGGAGGCTGAAGCGTTTGTCCGGCGCAACGCGCACGACTGTTTGGCACCGCATCACGAGAGAGACTACCGTGTCCTGCAGCTGTTTGCGCCCGCTTTCATGACCGGACGCACTTTGGTGGTCCTACGTATTTCCTCCAAAGGCACTCTCGAGTTGGATGTTCTGCGGGGCACCGGAGCCATCACCAGCTGGGGAATGGTTGTTATACATAAGGGCCACATGCGTGCCCTTCCCCTGCCTGGGATGCGCATTATCGAGCTCCTGGAGCACTTTCGGCCATTAGGTAAGGTGGTGCGGGACATTGAAGCCCAGGGATGGGCCTCATTTCTGGAGCACGGCGATGGCGTTGGCGGGCGATCCTGTTACTGACCGGCCTGACTGGGATCCAGCTGACGTGCCGGACCTCCCTTCCACCCGTTTGCAGGACCGCCCCTCCTTTAAACATGGTTTGATAGGCCAAGAAGTCTTTGCCGGCTGGGCTGGAGTTGGACACCAAGGATTTCCGCGCGCGGTTCCAGTTGAGCTTTATGCGGACCCACTACGCACGCAAGACCCTCAGCCCGAGCACGACCTCACTAAGGCTCCGGTTATCAAGCGCTTGCGTGACTTAGCTGCGGCCGCTCCAGCCCCGGGCGTCCCGAACTTCTGGCAATTCCGGTCGCCTTGCAGGTCGGTGCGACCCTTCTGCTTGCGGGTTGGCGGGCAGTCGGAGCGAGCAAATCGGACAGCTCTCTCGTCACCCCTATTGTGAACCTGTCGGACCGACGAAGTAAGATCAGTAGAGGATTTTGGGGTTCTGGGTCCAGTGCTAGCGGGGCTTAAACTTCTCGCGGTCTCCGCAAGTTTCCTGCATAAGGGGGCACCCCGGTGTGCTCCACGCACTGCCCCATAGCAGGAAAGCACGCTGCACTTCCTTCCTTGACACGAAAGCATATAAAGCTGACTGTGGTGGTTGCAAAGCCTCGCAACGGAGCTGCCCCCTAAGTCGGAAAGCTCCTGATCCCGGTCAAGCAATCTAGTGGGTTCAGAGGCTCGGTCGTTGCAGTCTTCGACCGCAAGAGCCTTGGTAACACCTTGGAGTTCGAGGCCTACCTGTACAGCTTGGCAAGGGTCCTCAACAACCTCGGCTTCGGACTCAGAATCCGGGTCAAGCGCCCTCAGTACTCCTTGTTCCTGAATTTGGCGGGGGGCGCTCCCTCGACTGGGTCGACGCGCCATTGGCCCGCGCCCAAACCAGAGGACTCCGTGACGTAGAAGCCCGAGCACCCGCCGGCCCAAACGGCCAAGGAGGCCCCTGCCCGCCAGGGGCCGAAGCGACCATAGGCTCCAAGGTCAACCAGTGCCTCCGAGTCGGCGGCAGCATAGGCCTTGCAATGGAGCAAAGCGGGATTGGAACAATCCTGGGAGCGACACAGGTGGATGCATTGATTGCGTTCCAACTCTTCTCGCAAGCGCCTGTCCGTGGCGCCCAGAACCCGACTGTAGCGAACTGTCAGGCCTGTCCGGTCGATACGGGAGCCTCCCTCCCAATCGGATTGCAAGCGTGCCGCTCCTGCGGGCATCTTTATCAGCACATCGTTGGGCTTGCGTCCAGCGCCCCTTCCTCTAATCTTCCTTTGATAGAATTCTGTGTCAGCGGCTCGGGTTGCGTCCGGTCCTGCGAATTCAGGTCGAAATAACCTCGATGCACTTCAACCGAAGGCAGGGTGGCGGCAGCTGCAGGAACAAGGGGGGACGGGCCGGCATGCGGCTCGGCTGGACCAGCCCGACGACCGCAACAGCAGCAGAGGTAATGCCGGAGAATCCTGACCGCCCAAGCCAAGCCGACCAAGGTGCCAACACCAAGAAGTGCGAGGAATGACCAGGCCACCACGAACCAGTAATTTCCAAAACACCACAAACCAGTGCGATCAACGAGATACGTGGCCCACCCACCGCCAGTGCTAGCCTTGCCATCTTGGAGGCGCGTGGAAAAAACGCGGCCGGTGGCCCACTCGACCAGGAGGGAGATGCTCCACCAACCCCAATCGAGTTCCCCATCGGTTCCCCCACTAGGCGGGGAAGGGGGAGAGCTACTCTTCCACCAACTCCAGGAGGAGCCAGTGGTGCTATGGGTGGATGGTTTTTGCTGGGCCGGTCCGGCCTCTGGGGAGCCCCCGAGATCGGGGGGTATTCTTGAGGGGTACGACTTGGACGGAGCGTCCCCAGGTAGAGGATGGCTGCTGAAATTGGAGCTAGTGTGGGCATTCCACCCGAGAAGGGCGGTACGACCGTTCCCCCACGCGAACCATCCTGAAACAACTGGGAAAACTAAAAGTCCAAGGCGCAGGCCGACCACCATGGCTTATGACACTGTCTTTTTCACTACGAAAACTACGTAAACGCTTGAGCACAAAAATCTTGTGCCAAACGGGAACGTCGTTGGCAGAACTCTACGTTATTTCTAACAATCAACTCGGCTGCTTCAACCAGAACGGCCATAGTTAAACTCCTGCTGCCACCACCTTCACTGCACTCGCTGTACCTACGCGGCGCTTTCAGCATGGTGTCAATATCGTCGAGAATTCTGAGAGAAGGGCTTCATGTAGACTTATTGAGGAAGAATTCTGACTGCTCAGAATTAGGATAACTATCGTAGATACGTTAGAACGCTGTGCGCTTGTCTGTTGGCAGCTCACCCACCAGCCGAGGACGACACTGATGGCTGGCCCACCTGTTTGGCAGCAGGGCCACTGAGCCCACTGAAGCACATGAACAAGTTGGGCAGCTGGGATATGTGAAGCCCACCCCCCAAACTCATATTCGCTTGCCAAAAAACATTGACTATCAGAATCGACATCTATGAAAAGCCCCCTCGCATCAATCATAAAACAAGTTCGTCGGTAGTTAGGCAAGTTATAAGAAGAGGAGACCCCGTATTGAATAATCATGTTTTAGCTCGCCTTGGGGTTGCCTTGTATGAAGTCATTGCAAATAGGAAGCTTCTGACGAACCAGAAAAAAACTAGGTAATTAAGCATGTCCCTAGTTCTGATTATGTGTTCTTTAAGCTCCTGTATATATCGGATCTGTGAAAACCTATTTACACCAAAAACAGGAGGAAATCAAAAAGATCCCTAATTCTCCGTAGATGTTCTTTGAATTCTCTTTTGAAAAAATCTGGTATAAAATCCAATAAATGAATAAACATGTACACAATGAAGGCCCCTAATGTTAGCTAGATATTCTTCGTATCGACATGTCTCACGATGTTTGGACTTGAACACGGGGGCGGCGGAGAGCTCTGCATGCAATTACGTATGCCTCAGGACATGTAGCGAAGCTCCTAACTAGCCATGTCCCCAAGTCAACATCAGGTATTCCGAGCCCCTACCCACCCATCCATCAACACGCAAACTGACTCTGAACTGAGAACACCTTCCATTTGAGACCTGTATGCAATACAAATCTCCACATGAAGCTTGAAGACTGACGGTCTATTGGGTCTACCGAGGGCTGAACCCGAAAAAAACTGGTTTTCCAATCTGCCAGAACCTCGAAAGCCGCAATCATCTGCATGTCTGGATGATGGCCTTGTTACTGCTAGGAGACGTCATACGGAATTCCGAAGGATTCGTTTCAAAATGTCCACAACAGCTATATAGTCTAAATGGGCTGTAAATTAGCAGCTGCAACGACGAATACAAGATGTTAATTACGAGAGTCGCTGACAAGAGCCTAGGGTTTTGATGAAAACAAAGCAGCAATGCAAGGGGGTTCCCAAAAACAGGGAATATGTTTTTGGAAGTCCGTATAGCAAGGATTACAGCCTTCGGGGGGGGGTTATAATATTGGGGTCCCCCTAGTTGCGGAAACTGCCATTTAGGATTTAGGTCTCTGGCGCTGCAGCGTTAGGTGAAAGAAAAGGCACACTGATCATGAAGTTCAACCCAGCTGGTTTTATATCAATGGATCCTGGGCTCAGGCACCTCGTTCAAAAACATACAGAAGCCCGATAGCAACTCTGTTTCAACGCATTGGTCGGACCCGTTGGCAGCGTAAGCACACGTTGCGTGTGGAAGTTTACCTGAGCCACTGGTCCCAAAATGCGGAAAGTTCTGAGACCCACAATCTAGTACTCCATGTAGGGACCAATTCGAGAAAATTCCTACTGCACTGAGATAAGCTCCTGTGGCCATGCGGCGTGCGGGGGGTGAAGTGCAATGAGCCCTTGCGGGGCAAAAGGGGAGGCAAGGCTAATGCGAAGTCTGCTTTCGGCTCTGCGTGCGAAACGTTGAAGCTTGCTGCGGCTAAGTAAGTGTTTTTCTCACGCGCAAGGTGCGCGGCTGCAAGCTGAACATGGTTTCGGGCGGACCACGCTGCGACTAGCTCAAGGAAGCTAGAGAGCGGCTCAGTTGTGGTGAACAGCTTATTGATGCCTTATTGCTCCGCTTATATTCCTTAACTTAAGGAGAAACCCATCGGTCACTTTTTAGTCTCTAGCGAGAAGAGGTGGGGTAAAGCTCAGGCTGTACACCAGCTGGATCTGTCTGTACAACGCCTACGCGGCGTGAGACAGGACGGACCCCATTGTTAGAGCCTCTCACGCCCCCCCTTTTCTTAGAGCTAGGCCTAAGCCGAATTTCACGGCCAACGTGGCAGAAAAGTCCGTCTCATCAAAGAGAAGTAAGCGCGAGCCCTTCGGCCATTTAGCGAACCTGCGAGGGACCTTGCACGGCGCAAACATGTGCTCGAACGGTGCAAGAGTCAACCAAACCACCAGACCAACAAAGAACCCAACCCAACAGAGACCGCCGAACCAACCACCGCCACACCCAGAAAACCGACACTCCTCTCTTCTTGCCACATCATTAACTGGTGAAACGACGCTCAACTACGCACATCAGAGGTCAGTACTTCTGTGCAACCAACTCTCTGGAACTGCAAGCTGCGCATTCGAGAGAGAGACTCAGGTAAAGCCAGCGTCATCCTTATCTCGGAACTGCACGCTACAAATTTGGTCCTCACCAACTGACAGGCTATGTCTCTAAATGCATAATGGCGACGAAGACAAAGGCGCAGCACCAATGGAAAGGCGCTGCTCATCCAGGCGGGTGCCCATGGCCCACTGTCCAAAAGGCCGGCGGCCTGGCCGGCAGATGCGGATCTGCTGGCATGTCATTTGTTTTCTGTGTCACTCAGATGCTCGTCTTGCTTGGGCGGAACGTCCGCGACGTCTGCCAACGGCCATTCCGGCTCAAGAGCCTTGCGTCTTCTGAACAGTTCGTCGTCTACCACTGGTTGTTGACTGCGAAGTGCAAGGTCTTGCCTTTTTCTTGAAATTTATTGTTTCTTTGTCGGCTTTCTGAATGGTCGTTGACTTAGTTCTGGCAGTGATACCGGCCATCGGATTTGATGTATTAGCGAGCCTTTAGCATACAGTTAGAGTTGCGCTTTTCGTGAAATCCTTCACGCTGGTTTTGAAGAATGCAGACTGCTGTGGCTAGTTGGCCAACGTGACCATGAGCGACGTGCAAAACGCAAACCTGTCAACGCGAACTTGTCTCGTGGAAGATTATCCACGTTTTTTGAAAAGTGGGTGCGTTTTTGAAACCA
>CAJNIZ010008618.1:0-14145 GCA_905231905.1 Symbiodinium pilosum
AAACCCTAAACTCTATACTCTAAACTTTAAATCCTAAACCCTAAACCGCTATTACCAGAGCAGGCCAGCCAGCAAAACTGGTCTAAGCCCGAACCCTTTGAGACCTACACAAATCTAAAATGCCGAAACCGAACCCCTCGACTTTACCCCCTAGAAGGTGCTTTGAAGCGACCATCCCCTCTTCAGTCCCCTAAACCTTGAACCCTTTTCCCTAAACCAAACAAAAACAGCAGCCCTCAACTCGATAACTTTTCCCGGGCTTCAATCTCATTCCCTGCTCTACGATTGGGTTCAGGGTTTGGGGGTTCAGGGTTTGGGGTTGTAGGGTTCAGGGTTTGCGGTTTAGGATTTTTAGGGTTTCAGGAGTAAGGTTTTATGGTCTAAACCCCGAGACCTAAATCCTACATCCTAAACCCTACAAGCCCCAAATTCCGCAAGCCCTAGATTTCATACGCCTTAAACCCTACAAGCCCCACACCGTAACCCTGGATCAGGTGAATGCTCTTCGAAACTTTGCGCTGGCGCGGGCCAAGCGCTTTGAGCCACTCACAAGCCTTTTTCTGCCTTCTGGTTAGTAGCGAATGAAGAAGCCGAAAAGAACAAGGAACTCACTATCTTGTTGGAGATAAGGGCTATAGTCCCCCTGAAGTAGATCCTGGCTTTGGGTATATTCGAATAAGATCCCCAGATACCCCATATTTTAGCTACTTTAGGGGGATTACGTTATAAGGAGCCATTCCTTCCTTTCCTTGCTAGGCAGCGGTAGGTGTTCCGCCTTCCAGCCAGCTAAAGGCCAAAGGAGAGGAATAGGGTTTTAGGTTTAGGGCTTGGGGTTAGGCTTCAGGATTTGGATCCGGAAAAAGTACTGAGGGTTTTCAGGGTGTAGGATTTTGATCCTGAAGGAGTAATTTGGGTTTTCAGGGTATAGGGTTTCGATCCGAAAAAGTGATGAGGAAACCCTAAACCCTTAACAATAGACCCCACCCTTTACCTTAAGGAAGGTGAGCGTTCACCATGGGTCGTGGCACAGGGCTCTGGAATGTTAGTCTCTCGAGGGATGCGTACCAAACTCTAACCCAAAACCCCAAAGCCCGGACCCTAAACCCCGAGCCCCAATTCCGAAGCCTTAAGCCCCGGCCCCACACCCTAAATCCTAAGCCGTAAACCTCTAAAAACTCTAAACCCCAAAGCCTTTTTCCAAGGTATGTTCTGCAGCTAGATGTGGACTTCCTACCCTCAAGAGGTCTGCGGCAGCTATTGGAGTCGGAGGTCGAAGGGTTTGGGTGGATCCGGGTAATTTTGGGTTTTCCGGGTCAGGGTTTCAGGGTCTGCAGGGTTCTAAAGGTTCATAGGGTTCAAGCGTTCAGGGCCAGTTTGGTGTTTCGACTTGAGGAGTGGTCAGAACATGGTATGAAGGATTTTGATTGGCAAGACTTGTCTCCCTAAACCCAAACCCTCCAGTATTGCCTTTGTAGAACCGGAGAAGGCGCCCAAACCAAGCGATCCTCTGCATCGAATGCGCCTAGAACCTAAAATGGTACAACAGCAACAGCTGAAACCGTGAGGTTGGGCTTCAGGACTCAGTTTTCAGATCCCCACCCAGTAGCGAGGACTACGTGGGATAATGGTGATGATATACAGGTATTCTTACTTTCCTATTACACCGCTCTTACAGGTTGGGGGGTTGTACCTGAGGTATAGGGTGCTAGAATATGATCTAGCATGTCCTCAAATCCACGCGTTAGCAGATGCGACACCTCAACCCTTCAATCCTGAAAGTTCTTTTTCACTGCTTCAGCTTGATTTGGGGGTTTCCCAAAATTAGGGGTACTTCTTGGGAGTCCCTATAAGAAGGACTATAGTATATTTGGGTCTATATTGGGGTCCCCCTTTTAGGAAAACTATCATTTCATGAACCCCTCCTCACCCTGGGGGCTCTTAACTCTTTAGAGTTTAAGCCCTAAAACCTAAACTGCATATTCGGGTTCGGAGGGTTACCCAAACCTTGAACCTCAAACTGCTGTTACACGTTGTATACGGGATGTTTTCGTCAATGCCTGGGGGCTCTTATTATTCATTCTTCAGATTGAAATGTAAAGTTACATCCTGAGCACTAAGCCTTAAGCTGTGTCATGAAGGGTAAATCCTCGAGCTCCACTCGAAACGGAAACAGCTCGAAGTGCTAGACCGCTTAGCTCCTGAAACCTGAACCGTAGACCCTTTGAGGCTAAGGCCTCGAATTGCACAGCAACGCCCATCTCCAAATGTTGCAAGTCATTGAAAATCCTTCAATGCTGGTTTTGTAAGACTAGATCTCAGCCTTCATCTAGCTCCTTTCAAGCCTTCTAGAGTTCTTTTCGGGGGCTCATGGGCGATTATCAGCAGTTTGTAATACACAAATAAAGTTCAGTTTCTAGATTAAATTTCGCTCCTTCAATGCGCGGCCATGGACAAACGCCGTAACAACATGGGCGTTTCTTACGTCAGTCTATCCGCAAGATAAGATGGTATGGACTGTGGGACCCTCCCAAAGCCTCAGCCCTAACCCTAAGCTCTAAACCCTAACCCTCAAAACAAGAACCTTATACTTTCCGGTTTTGGTGCAGGGAATGGAGAACTGGATGCGTATTTTGGCTCTATTTATTCCCCGATACATAATGGTTTCTGTTTGTCCATTCCTTCCCAAATAATAACCAGCAGGTCAGCACAAAAACCCTAAGCTCCCAAACCCTACACAGTAAACCCTACGTCCTGAATCCTAAACCCTAAAGACTAAAGCTAAACACCTCAAACAGGGGCCCTGAACCCTAAACCCTAAACCTTAAACCCCCAGGAGGCCGCCCTTTGCTTGCTGCCTCCGGCCCAGCTTCATGGGGCTGCTGGGGTGGCAAGAGGTAAGTGTGGCTTCCAGAAGCCCTAAACCCTGAACCTTAAACCCACATTCCTAAGCTCTAAACCCCCAAATCCTAAAATCCTAAACCCTAAACCCCCAAACCCCTAAATCCTAAACACTTAAATCCTGAATCCTAAGCCCCTAAACCCGAAATCCCTAAACCCTAAACCCCAAATCTTAAAATCCTAAACCCTAAGCCGCGCAGTCCCTCGATTTAAGGCAAGCACCAACTCCGGGAAGCCTGAAGGATTTATTGTAGGGTTCTCCCTGGTGCTGAGGAGGGAATGGGGGAATGGATTTTAGGGATGATTATTCGGGAAAATTTGGGGACTACTATAAGGATCCACTGCCCCATTCCCTCCTAAGCACCAGGGAGTTATTGTAGGGCTTAGGGACTAACGCTTCAGGTTTTGGGGTTGTAGGTTTGAGTGGCTTACAGTAGGGTTTAGGGTATAAGGATTATGGATTGAGGCTTTAGGTGCAAGGGTTTGGAATTTTGATGGGCCTGTACCAGCCTTATAGCCCTTCCACCCTACGACTTGGTCTTGGAGCGTTTGGTCAACCTAAGCCCAAGTTGTAGATCCTGCGGCCCAAGTCCACTTCTGAACTCCTCAATCTCAAGCTCTCATGATTTAGGGTAAAGCGGTTAACCCTAAACCCTAACATTCAAGCTTGAGCACCAAGTCCCTAAGCAACTAACCCGCTTAACATCGGATGCCGAAAAGGCTGCCCTTACGGCCGTTGTGGTACCTGCGCTGGAGCCAGTGGACGGCCACGAGGCTTGCGAACATTGAAAACAGGATTTGTTGGGTCGTCTAGGGTTCATTGTTCAGGATTTGAGAGCCCAGGGTTCATTGTTGAGGGTTGAGGGTTGAGGGTGGATTTAGGATGGAGGGTTCATTGTTCAGGATTTAGGGTTGAGGGTTTAATAGTTTGGCCTTCAGGAGTTTAGTTTAGGCTCAGGTCCGGGGGGGTGGTCTGAGTAACCTCAACATACTATCCCAAATGCACCTAAGGATTAATACCTACACTCACCACAAACCCAAAGTAAAGCCTTACTTCATATGAGCTACTGTCAATTTTCGCCTTAAGGGAACCTGAGTAGCAGACAATGGGGCCTCTCTTCTAGTTTGGTATAGTCCCTCATATAGTCCCTAAATTATTTGGGCAATATTGACGGTATTTAGCTCATATCTTGCAACCTCTGATCGAAAGCTCGGATCTTGGACCTGAAGTCTGCTACCTCTAAGCCTAAACCTTACACCCTGAATCTAGAAGCTCAAGCTCTGTCGCGTAAACCCTAAGGTGTAAACCTACGCCCAAGCCCTACACCCGCATTCAGAAGCTTCGAACCCTGAACCTGAACACGAATCCAAACCCTAAGTCCGTAGAACCTGCAGGTATTGCGTCAAGCCCGAAATGGGGGCTTGGTGTGTAGAGACTTTTCAAGTAGGCCCTCCTGCACGGATGCCGATCATGTGCAGATCAATTAGCAAGTGTGGCTTCAGGCAAACTGCCAGTGGTACTTTGACTATAACCCGTATAAATAACCCCTTATAATTTATAACCCCTATATAAAGCCCTCAACCCCAAACCCGACACCCTAAGCCCTGAGAAGCCTAGATCCTCCTAAACCCTAAACCCTAAACCCTAAAGCCATAAACCCTAAACCCTAAACCCTAAAATCCTAAACCCTAAACGCAGGCCTGGGCTTTGGACCTTGCCCCCGGTGCCTTCGACGCCTCGGGGGCTCGGGACGCGCTACGAGGATGGGGACCTGAGGGGTGTGGATTTTAGGGTTTACGGTTCGGGATTTAATGTTTAGGGTTTAGGGTTTAGGATTTTAGGGTTTAGGGATCAGGGTTCAGGGTTTAGGGTCTAGGGTTTAGGGGCAGGGCTTAGGGCTCCCTACACTTCAAACCCTTAAACCCATGGGTTGAGGATGGGCTCAAGCAAAGGCCGACTTCAATGAAATTCCAGGGGACCAAAGAGCTAACTAACAATTTATTTGAGGCTTGGGGCAGTGTGATTTTGCCTTACTGTGATTTTCGCATCCGAAGTTGTGGGCCTTTGTCTTGGCTCTTGCCATTGTATGACCTTAAAGGACCCTTTCCTTGATTTTCCAGCCATTTGTACAAAATTCAGCCATGATTGTTGATGGTGTCCTCTATTCTGAGTCGAATGATTCCTGCGCTATGTTCTGATAGCCAGTCCTGCTTTGAGGACTGTTGGTTTTAGCCCGCAATTCCGAATCCTTCATCCAAACCTGGAATCTCAAAGCAAAAGCTTTCCTACACCCCTCCAAACCTCCCCCCTCTAAATCCTAGGCCTTCTTGCAAACCCTAAGCCTCCACCCTAAACTCTAGACCCACAGGCTTAAACTCTAAACCCTGAACCCTAAGCGCACAGGCTTAAAGTCTAAACTCTACACCTTAAACCTGCAGGCTTAAACTCCAGGTTCTGAATCCCGAATCTAAACCCCTCTGCCCGAGCGAAGGGGGAACTCTGCGGCCAATGGCTTGGGCGCAGCTTCTGGGCAAAAGGGGCTTTTTCGGGCGCTATGGGATTGTTGTGGTTTCCCTGGGCTATCCTGGGCTATCTGTTCTGGGGGAAGACATGTGTGGTGTATATAGAGAGGGTTCAACCCTAAACCCTGAACCCTAAACCCGGAATCCTAAAGCGGTTTACGGTTGGGGTATAGGGTTTAGGGTTTTTGACTTCAGGCTTTGGGTTTAAGCGACTGAAGGAGCGCGGCGTGACCGTATGTCTGAAACCGAAGGCCACTAGACCTCATGTCCCAGCAACCCCTGCCCCAAGTCCTAAGTCTTAAGCCCCTCAGCCTAAACCGAAATCCTAAAACTTTACACCGAAAACTATCCTAAACTCCAAACCCTGAAGCCCTCAACCTAAAACTTCAGCCCTAAGCCCGAAATCCTAAACCTTAGGTTTCCCACCGGCCACCGGCAGACGGATTTCGAAAGGTGGCTTTCTGGCCCGCAGGTGGAGTCTTGGTAATGTAGAAGCCTAAAGAATTATCAGCCTTGTGGTCCCATGTTTAGGGTTTAGGGTTTAGAGTTTGGGGTTTACGGAATATTCTCTATGATTAGGAATATCTCAAATAGACCTCAAAGGCTATTGCTATGTACTTAGGCCCCTACAGTAGCTTTATGGGTCCCACCCCCTACAATACATGTTCCCACCATGTTATAGAACACTATAATACTTCACATTCTGTTATATCAGCTGAATATTTCGTATTGAACATATCTTATTATCCCACCTGGTATGTTTAGTCTATTTATATTACATTCTGTTATATCAACTAGTTCTTTTCTGTTTATTTCAGGGTGGTGTGGGGTTTGTTTTCGGGGATTGCCTTGTGTTATCCGGGGGTACTATAGCCCCCAGTATAGCGTAAGATGATTTCTTCCTCTCGGCTACAGGATTTTTCAAAGAATGCAATCTTATTCAGTCAGCAGTTAACCCACCGAAAAAAGCTGTACCCACGTTTTTCGTTTTGAAGAATCTCGGGGGCTTTGTAGTTTGTAAAGAGACATCCCATATTTAGGGGAGCAAAGGGGACCAAAAAGAGACTGAGAGTCTGCAACCTGAAGCCCTAGACCCTCAACTCTAGACCGTAAACCCCAGACCCTGAACCCTCAAAACCCAAACTTCAAACACCAAACCCTCAAACCCCAAACTTCAAACACCTAACGCTAAACCTTAAGCCGCCCACCCTACTTACCCTTACCCTAGACACCTAACCCCGAACCTTCAACCGTAGAGCCTAAGCCCCGAACTCCCCACACTGCGGTTCAGAAGCTTAGAGTTCGGGGCTTAGGGGGTTCTGTTATCAAGTTGTCGCGGAAACCACGTTATTTACTAAACATCCATATGAACCCTGAACCCCAAGCAGCAACCGGGTAAATGTCCCAACAGGAGGCAGGTGCTACGTATGGCCCCATCAAATACGAGGAGGCAGGGTGGGGAACCAGATGGTGTTTTTGTAGGTCATACAGGGTGTCGTCAGCGTTTTGGCCCCTTCTTCTGGTGTGCCCTAAATGGGGGTTTCCCAAGACAAGAGGTTCCTGTTTGGGAGTCCATAAAATAAGGAGTATAGTATTTTGGGGTATATTGGGGTAACCCTACTTTCGGGAAACTGGACAGCTCTGCTACCCTGACAGCGCCACGATGACAGGCTTACGATCATGCGGTCATGCATTGGAGTCAACATTGCTTGGGCTGCTTCTTGTTCTCCTTGGCATTGTGCACACACAAATCTTCGAAGAGGAGGCTGAAATCTTTACTGGGTCTCCTGGGTTGCATACAACTCCAAGCTTGCAAGATTCATGTCAGAGCTAATCATGTAGGAGCCAAATGATGACAAGACCACATGGTATATAGGGTTTCAGGGGAGCTTTTTTGCATTTAGGGATGGGGTTTGCGTTATTCCTATGCCTTAAACCATAAGCCCTAAACTCTAAACCCTAAGCTGTACAGTGCTTCGGATGCGAAGCTTGGACTAAATCATAGCCGTGCTAGCCTACTCTTGCATAGGGATGCCCCACATTGCAGGATCTACATCCAAACCCTCAAGTTTCAGTGCAAAATCCTGCACCGTCATGTTCCATGCAACACAAGTTCTGCAGACGACGGCAACTCCGCTGCAAGCTTTCCCCGAATTCTTGTACCCTCAGTGTCACATCCTAAAGGTTGACCCAGATACCACCCTTTGCCTGCTTACATCCAAAACCCTAAGCTTTTTGATCCTGAATCCCACATCCGAGATTCTAAACCTACGGCCTGTCTTCCAAGGTGAACACCATTCAATCCTACATCATCTTCTGATTCCCCAGCCCCAAAACCTAAAGCATAAGCCTTGATCCTGGCCCCGATCATAGCCTATTGACCCAAGCACGAACTTTTTCAGGGTTTTGAGCCATTCCTCTTCCTTCGGACTGCGACTGCGCCACCATTCGACGAGCGTCTGAAGGGGCGCCGCAGCAGCGGATTCAGGGTTAAGGGTCTTGGGCTTCGGGTTTATGATTTACCTAGGCATCAATTACAACTCAGGCTTCAGGATTTGGGATTTGGCATTTACGGGCTACGCTGGGGGCAAGTTGGGGGTTGCTCTTGCCTACAAAAAAACTTGCCTGGAGTATAAATTCTACAGGCAGTATCGGGCTGGCGGGGTTGGGATGGGGGGGGCGGGGGTGGGGCTTACTGGCGTAGGGTTTCAGGTTTAGGGTTTAGGATTTGGGGTTTGGGGCCTAGGTCTTAAAAGAGTTTATGAGGCGGGGCAGGGCTTGGAACTCATTTATGGCTAAAAGACCAAGAATTGCACAAGAACAAAACTAGTCAGCAGCTCAATTCTTGCTGGAATGCAATGCATGCAGTCAAGCCATGCGCAATCTCAGTAGCATCAACCACACTGAAGCGAAGGGTTGGTTGTCTGAACTCTTGACTCGCTTTCCTAAAACCACAGCTTGACTTTACTAAAGGGTAGCAGGGAATACGGGAATATATGATATAGGGATTGAAAAGGGAGTATATTCCGTATTCCCTACTCACCACCAGAAAGTTTAGTCTCCCTGGAAGCGGGCATTTGGTTTGAATTGCGCCTTGCTAGGGTACTCTGCCAAATCCTGTTGAAAGCCTCAAACCCAGACCCTAAATCTCTCAACCCCAATCTCTAAACCCTAGGCCTTGAACCTTACGTATAACCCCAGTTGCCTACAACCCTGTAGATTGCACCATACTCAAGCTGTAGCTACTTAAGGTTACAGGTACATCTTCAAGCCGGGAACCCTAAACCCTCAACCCTCAACCCTAGCGCAGAAAAACTACCCCTGTCTAAAGCCCATTTCCATTCAATTTTCGCGTCTTGCCTCCGGTTCCTTCTCCATCATTCCAATTGTTTGGGCCCTGCATACAATCCCTAAGCCAGGTACGGCCGCAACAAGTGCCTTCAAGTTTTCCACCTCCACGCCATGGGTTGCGAGTTTCGGGTGCTCTGGGGTATGGTGTTCCTCCTCCAATAGGGTATGATGGGTGCAGGATACGGGGCATTGCAGGGTATGGATTTTTTCGGGATGGTATAGGACTTACCTGTGGCTTCTCGGGTGCTTGCGGATGAGGGTCAGATGCAGCAGCTGGCATCTTAAGCCAGCAATATGTCAATTATCCTGGAAGTATCTGCGCTTATGCCGCAAGATGTGGAGGGCCTTACTGTGGACAATGGACTTGGTGGGGAGTAGTAGGCAATAAGGGAACATATACTATAGGGATCACGTAGGGATTGTATTCCCATATTCTCTAGTAACCACCAGTAAGATCGCGGCGCAGGTACTGTGGGATGGTTGTTTGTTGCATTGTCCGCACAGTCCTGGCCTCAGGTGTGCTAACTTGGTTTGGGGTTTAGGGTTTAGGGTTTAAGGTTCATGCTAATTGGGACTGGGGCAGGGCTTCTGGGGATCATGATATGGACTGGGCTGGGGGTCCTTTTTCCCATCCTCAACTAAGCACCAGGGTTTGGGGGCTCAACGTGTAAGCGCGTCAGGAAGCCACCAGAACAGAGAAGCATTGGGGCTGCAAAGAGGTTAGGGTTTAGGGTTTAGAGCCCCGAATGAAGAGCAAGGTTTTCTGCCATTGTCACTGTACTTCGCAAGAAGAACATGGCCTTACTTGTTTCAGCAAGCAAACAGTCCTGTGGTTTTGTGCGTGATCAAAATCATGACAGGCAGTTGAGGAGTCTGGATTTGCATTTAGCTGCTACCCTTTATAAAATCTAAACCTTAAACCCTTAAACTTAAGCCCTAAACCGAGTGGGAACCCTCCCATGACACCCTTTTAGTTTGCTCGGGTTTGTAGGGTTTCAAACTAGAAGACTTGTGCAAGGACTATCTATGTTTCTGGAAGGGGAAGCCCTCAATCCTCTGTTGGAGAATTTCTGGCAGCTGTCATTTTTTGATCTTCCAACGGTTCAGCTGTAGAATCAGTATTGCCCACAAGTGTCAGAACAGGACCACACCATGCTGCCAGAGAATCAAAGCCCCAAACCCGAAGCTCTAAACATTGTACATTTCCAAAGACGTGGCAATTCAATTAGCAACTTCCAACACTCTCCCCAGTCCCCCAAACCCCACGCGGTTTAGGGTTTAGGGACCTGAGCCCTAAACCCTAAGCTTTCAAAAGCCTTGACAGGACCTCACAGTTGTCTGGCTGAAGCGTAGATTCTACAACTCCCCATCAATCCCAAAAATTTCCAGGCCTAGCTCTTCAAGCCCTAGCTAATCCCCACACCCCTACACACCAACCTCTAAGGTTTGGGGTCAAGAGAGTTAAGGGTTCAGAATTTCTGGTGTAGGGGCTCCGGGTTAAGGGTTTGGGATGATAGGCCCTCCCTCCTCAAGAGCAGCAATGTCCCAGGCCCCAGCGATGCTTGCCAGCGTACTTTGGGAAGCCGCCAGCCTTTGTTTAGGGTTTGGGGGTTTAGGGTTGAGGGGTTTAAGGGTTATATAGGGGTATATAGGAGTTATATAGAGATAATGGAAAAGAAAATAGCTGGAGGGCTTCGCGCCTGGATTTTGGCCGATAGTAGAAAATTGTTCCTTGGATTGGGCTTGCTGCTCCAGGTTATCACCAAAGCTCGAGGGTCCTCAGGATCAGACACGGAAGTTTCGAGGTTTACCCTGAAACCCTCAGCAATAGTCCCCAAACCATAATCCCGAGAATCTCTAGGGAAATATTCGCTAAGAACCTAGGTACTCAACCATCATACATTTTCTCCAAACCTGTATTATAACTCCTAGTACCCAAATCCCAAGTATTCAGTTATTGAGTACTTGGCCCCTTAGGGATGGTGAGCGTCTTGAGAAGCCTAGAATCTCACCTGACATCCCAATGCAGGAAACAAATCCTAAACCCTCAAGCTTCAAGCCCAAACACCAATGTAGGCGGGAGAGCAGGGGCATAGAGGAGAATACATTGCACATTGCAAGAAGGGAAGCACCTAGTACAGCCCCAATATGCCCTCTACATGTATAGGGTTTAGGCTTTAGGGTTGACTGATATATGTATATACACACGCACTAGATAGCTGTGTTGACGGACTCCAGTGAGAAACAGGTCAAGGAGGCACTCGGCTCGCTGAAGTCAAGAAGCTCTACAAGGAGCTGGCACCCCAAACCCTAAAGCGTAAACCCTAAACCCCAAACTCTAAACCGTAAACCCTAAACCCTGAACCCCAAACCCTAAACCCTAAACCCCAAACCCTGAACCTTGGTTGCGGTTTGGGGTTTGAGGGTGGCTCTCTGGTTTGTAACTCCTAAAGCTTCAGAATTAACCCCTGAACCCTAAGCCCTAGATCCCAAGCCTAAACCCTAACATTCGTGGCCTTGGGTTTCAGGTTTTCAGGAGGAGTATGATGAGGCAGTAGAAGGTTTGAGAACCCAAGTGCATGCTCTCATGTTGTCATACGCGCTTTAGAGTTCAGGGCTTATGTTGCCATATAATTTAAGAGCATACAGGGCTTATACGGTGAGATACAGGGACCCATCGGGTTAATCATGGGTCCCAGGCAAACATGGAAACTACTGTTTAGGGTTTGCGGTTGAGGCTTCGGGGTTTAAGATTTCGGGCTTGGGGTTCAGTTTTTGCCCTAAACCCTTAACCCTGAACGTTGTTCTGTCTCTGTTTTGTTGAATCAGAACCATGGATGAAGGACATGCCTTTGTTGTAAGTGGTAGTTTCCCTACCCCAAGCATAGACCCTGAGACACTATAGTCCTTATTATGGGGGCCCCAGAAAAGGTACGCGTACTCGAACCTATTGGTTTTGGAGGTTGGTACCTCTAATTTTGGGAAATCCCAATGTTTTAACTGATTCGAAGAAGCCCTTGAGCCTCAAAGTCTGCGCCCACAAGTTTAAAGCCTAAGCCCCAAACCCTGTAACCCAGGTTTCGGGTTTAGAGTTTAGGATTGAGGGTTTAGGGCACGAAGCCACACAGCTTAAACTTTAAGCCCCAAAGCCATCACCTAAATCCTCCGCCCTACTTTAGATCCCTAAACTGACAAATGCTTAGTGGTTAAGGGTCAATGGTTTAAGATTTAGGGTTTAAGCGCTTAGGGTTTAGGGTTTAGGATCTAGGGTTTAAGAGCTTAGGGTTTAGGGTGTAGGATCTAGGGTTTAAGAGCTTAGGGTATAGGGTGTAGGATTTTTTTGGATTTAGGGTTTCGGGTGTAGGATTTAGGGTTCAGGATGCTGGGGTGCAGGAGGCCCAGAGAGAAATCCTTGGCGCTGGAGGCCAGCCCTTGCGCCTTGCCGCAAACAAAAGCATGGCTTTGACTTAGGCGTAGTATGAGGGTTATACAGGGTTTTAGACACTAGGGTTTAGGGGTCATACATGGGGTATAGAGGCGTTATATAGGGGTTCATGGAAAGAAGATGGAAACTTCGATTTTGGGCATGGAAGTCTGGTGTTCAAGGTTTTAAGTTTCTGGGGTTGGGGTTTGGACTTTAGAGTTTTGGCGTTTTAGGGGTTACCGTCAAGGTGTAGTGCTTAAAGGTTCAGGGAATAGGGTTTCAAGTATTGATAGGAAGGGGTAAGGCCCAAGTTACATCCTAGAGTCTCTCGCAGTTACCTACTCTTTTGAATGCCGTTACACAGTGCCTCTGACATACCTAGATATTGGGTTCAAGGTGAGTTTAAGGTCCAGGGTTTAAGATGTCAGGGTTTGGGTTCTGGTTCAAGCTTGAAGTGAGTTTAAGGTCTAGGGTTTGTGCAGGTCCTTGGTGTTGTAGGCCTCAGGGTTTACGGTTTGAGGTTCCAGGTTTACGGTTGTGGGAAGTAGTCAAAGGGTCTGAGATGCGCGGTCTGGGATGTGGTTGTTTCCAATCCAGGGCTCTTTATGGTGGGCGACACTCATGAAACCATGAGAGCATGTCCCGAAGTAAGCTCCCCACAATCGGACCTGGTTTAAGGGTGTAGGGTTAGATTACCGGATTTTGCGTACACAGGGCTCAAGGGGATCAACATGCAAGCAGGTACGTATAGCGACGCCCCTAGAGTGGCGCTCGTCATAATAGGCCTGGAAAAAGAACAACAGTTGTGAGAAGAGGTTGTATCTGTAGGTGGAGTACAATAAATTGATTTAGATTGGCTTAATCTCTACCCTAAACCCTAAACCCTAGACCCTAGATGGCACTGAGTGATCTTTGACAAGGAAACTGTGTCTGCCATTTGGCTTGAGCCTTCTCAGGGAAAGAGGGGCAGAAGTCTGAAGACACAAGTCTTTCTGGGGCTCTAGCTTCAAGGGTGAAAGTTGGAGGGAGCTGGTCTTGGGGCTTAGGGTTGGGGGTTAAGGCTTAGGAACTTGGCAGCGGGGTTTGTGGCACAAGTTTGTACCATCATGCAGAAAGGCAACGCGAGGAATTTGTCCGCCAAAGTTTGGGTTTGTTTGTCCACATGCGCCACGAAGAGCACCATGAACACGGGCGATGGTGCAATTAACTGTGTCAATTATCCCCGACCCTGCCAAAAATGTATACCTTAAACCGCCAACCTGCCAAGAACTTCAAAAGCCCCTTAATCTGAAACATTGACGATCCACAATAAGCCCTTAACCTTCCACTCTACACCCTACGTCAACCTTGAACCAAAACCTGAAACCCTTACACCTTAAGGCCAAAGCCCTGGACCCTAAGTTCGAGTCTCTAAACCCCAAACCCCAAACACCAAACCCTAAACCCCTCAACCCCTAACCCCTAAACCCTAAACCCTAAACCCTGTACCCTGAACCCGAAACCTCTAAACCCTAAACCCTAAACCCCTAAATCTCAAGGTACAGCGAGGATCAGACTCAGCTGGCAGAACTTCGGGGCCTTCTTGAAGCTGCAAGCAAAGCAGCCAGCAGCGTGACGAAGGGAGGCTGGGTTCATGAGACTTTTGGGGTTTAGGGGTTTTTATGGGGTTTAAAGGCGTCAAGGTTTAGAGCAACATTTTGGCTGAGAGTTTCAGTTTTTTGGGCTTAGGGTGCAGGGTAGGGGCAGTGCACAGCTCCTCTGTTTGGGTTTAGGGCTGCGGCTTAGGGTCTATGAGCATTTGGGGAACACTGTTGATTAAGTACTGCTCAGAACACTTCCTACGCAATCCTGCAATCTTCATGCAATCCGCTATGATCCTCATGTACTCCCCTATAAACACAACGTAATTCCCTTTGGGGCTACTCAAAACCCTTAACCCTAAGCCCTAA
>CAJNIZ010008619.1:0-14422 GCA_905231905.1 Symbiodinium pilosum
GAACTTGAGATGCTGAGCCCTAAACCCTAAATCCTGAATCCTAAACTCTAAACCCTGGATCCTAAACCCTAAACCCTGAATCCTAGACCTTAAGCCCTAAATTCTAATTCTTAAACCCTAAGCCCCAGATCCTGAACCCGAAGCCCAAAACCCCAAGCTTAAAACCTTGGCTCATGCCTGCGTTTGCCAAAAGATTGGGTTGCTGTTCAGGAACTCAATATCATGTTACCGTAACATGGGTATATAGGGCTGAGGTTGTGGGTTATCGTGACATAGGTGTTTATTGCATGATAGACCTTTCTTGTTATAGTAACATAGTTCAAGTTCCTTAGCAACCATCTAGAAAGATGCCTGACAATTCTCCATGGCGACCCAGAATGTCCTTGTGATCCCCATTTATGTCTCCCTATAGTGCATGCCAGAAATCCTTCATGGCCCTGGGCACCTTTTACCATGGGGACTACGGTACTATGGTATACTAAGGACATGCAGGGTCTTCAGCATGAAGAGTAGGGTTCCTCATAGATATTCCCATGTTTCTCACAGGCTGGGAATGCGGATCCAAGACCAACTTGGCGAAGTGACAATCTTTGCCAGCAGCAGCAGCGCAGAACTCAGTGCAAATTACTTGGGCAAATTCGAATGTTTTTACCTTACGTCCTCCCACACGTTGGGTTTATTCCGGAGACTAAACCTAGCAAGACCTGTGGGTGGGCAAGTGGGTAGGGGGGAGTCCAGGGATTAGCCCAGGACAATCTCCAGCAACATCTTGGAATAAAGAAAGCCATTCTCCACCACATGCATCGAATTGAAAGAGGCATGTGCCTGGGCATTTGTGTCTGTCCGTCTCTTTCGTTTACCTTTCTCTCCATCTCTCTCATTCTATCTTCCTTCCTCTCTCTTCCTCCGTAGCCCCGAACATGGGAATTCTCAAGCGCGGTCCTGATCTTGAGGGTCTCATAGGAATGATTCTTTATTCTCAGGCTTAGCGGATGGACAGGTGAAAAAATGAGACCATCCTCGGGATATCCCAAATATTCGGGGCTTTATTGTGAAGGGAGCCCAGAAAAGTGTTATATGTGAGTTTCCATAAATATTGATCGCCCTCATATACCCCAGCATACTACAATCCTTCTCATCCGGATCCTCCAAAACTGCCCGAACTTCCAGAAGCAAGAAAGTTCAGCGTCTCTGTACATCTCTCAAACGTCATTCATCTAGCTCTTGTGAGCCCTTTAATCCTAGGGACTCTCAGGACCCCCACTACCTGGTACCCCACTACCCATTTAGACCCAAATGCAGAAGGAATATGGCCTCAATAGTAGTGGGGTACCAGGTAGTGGGGGTCCAGGGAGCTTCTAGGATTTAAGTTGAACCCCTAGCAGGGACGGCAGAAGACCCAAACATCAAAACCCAACCTCCGCCGTGCTCAGCAGGCCACTTTCTGCTGGGTTGTTGTTAAGGAACTGAAATTTTAAGTTACTATAGGGTTTAGGGTTTAGGGGTTTAGGGTATATTATCCCCCTATAATGGAGAATCAAATGGAAAAGAAAATGGAAAATGAAACGGAAACTGGGTGAATATAGGGATTTAAGGAGCTGAAATTAAGTTACTATATTGGGCAACCATGTTAATTATTATATATATACCCATTATGGTAACTCAGCTTAAGTTCCTTAACAGCAACCCAGTCTGAGTAGCAGTAGCTCCAAGAAGGAGACGTTAAAGGATTATGCAGAGGCTTAGGGGATACTCAAACTCCTGCACGACCCTGAGTGCCCTAAACCTTGGGAATTATGATGCTGTCGCATGCTAAGGTCACGCGGTATGTCTAGCATCAATAGCATCAGTTGTATGACAGGTGCTGCAACAGCATCAGCAACAGCAGCAGCAACAGCAGCAGCAACAGCTGCTGCTGGTGTTCGCATGACTAGACCAAACACCACAGGGAGGAGAATGCAGAAAGACAGTGGAAATGATGATGTCGGTGATGATTTCTGCTCCTAATAGCAAGGGCAAGAACAAGTTGAGCAGGAATGATAGTGCAACAACAGCAGCAAAGACATTGCCTTAAGCACTGCATTTGTTGGACAAAGAATTGAAACTGTCATGTTGATATGAAGTGGTGGAGCTGATGGACGAAATGTTGCCGCGCACGCAAGTGCGAACATCATATTGCACGCAAGGTCATGAAACTGGGTTACAAACAGCAACACACGGTGTTCCACAATCCCCTACTAGGCTCTTTCAAGCCTCAAGCTCGACGCCTGCGATAGAACTTGATGTTGAAGCATAGGCAGCAAACACTCAAAGTGGGCCAACAGGCTAAGGTTCATAGCACTTCATAGCTACTGATACAGATAGTGTGAGTGCGTTCCAATTTCGGTAGTTTCGAGTATGCGGGCCCATTCGTTGCACACCACCAAAGGCAATGGAATTCAATGGCCCGCAAACTTGAGAATGATGTGTGCAGTTACTTGACCTAAGCACTAGACAGTAAAACAAGCCCTGCCCGCAAAAACCTAATCAGCTTTCTAAAGTCCAACCCGAAGCCTTTGAACTCTGTATGAAAGCCAGGCGGGACGGAAAACCTCAATATCCCCTCAAACCTTTACATCCTTCTATATCCATGTAGAACCCAATACCCCGACGCCTCCACCCAATCCTTCAATTCTCAACATATCCCTTCATATCCCCACATATAGTCATTCATGTGTGCATATATGTATATATATGTATGTACCACATATTTATATATATATATGTATATATAAATATGTCCTATACCCCAGTATACCCGTAAACTCTAAACCCTAAACCCTAAACCCTAAATATATATCCTATACCCCAGTATACCCGTAAACTCTACCTAGGTTGGAGCCGGCTTCCGTTGTGTGGCCCACTTCGGGAGACAGCCTGGCACTGGATGGTGGCTTCCGGGTTGACTACAAGGTGGGCAGAGGGTTTAGGGTCTAGGGGTTTAGGGGTTTGGGGTAGAGGGTTTAGGGTATAACATTGAGGATATAGGGTTTGGGATTAGGGTTTAGGGTATAGGTTTTCGGGGTTTGGGGTTTAGGGTATACGGTTCAGGTTTAGGGTATAGGATTTAGGGCTTGGGGCTTTGGGGTATACGGTTCAGGGGTTTAGGGTATAGGATTTAGGGGTTCAGGGGTAAGGGTTTAGGGTATGGCTTTAGCGCACAGGGTTAAAGGTTTAAAGGTATAGGCTTTAGGGACTACAAGGTGGGGCATTTTTGCTAGTAGCTTCTACCTCATAACTCATGGAAAAAATTACCGACAACAACCATTTTGGGGATGTGTCGGACTATCTAGGAGTTTTCAGGGATCATGTAGGGTTCACGTTCAAAGCCGGTAGCCTGTTGTTTTGGGTAACTCGGCTTTGTAAGTGTAGGGCAAATATGACATTGCCACAATAATGTATGCTACAGTCTTCCTGGGTGCAGGTAAAACTTTGCCAAACAAGCGCCGTGCTACAAGCCGCGTACAATCCTCTCTTCCAGTCACCAGCTCCCCTCAGCAGGGCAAGCACGTAGCGTATAGGCCGTATAGTTTATTATCACAATGATCGCGACCTTCAGGCATCCTGGTAACATTTGTGAGATTATGCAGTGTCATGTACGGGGGGCGGGCTTCAATGTCAAGCCTTGCCAACTTCAGCCTCAATGGCAGAGGCTAGCTCAGCAAAGTAGTGCTAAAGGTAAACTTATGGCCTGCTGCACTACGAACAACCAAGCTTACACAAGAGCCCTACAAAGACTACTGTCCTTTGAATGTGGGGCCATATCTGCTTCTATGTATGCTTTTGGAAAGTACCAGTAATGGCAGTGCTAGACAGTTAAACCACTGCTGAGCCCTGGAAGCAACTATGGTCAGAAATCGGCTGGACTGATATTTTTCGACATGCTTTCCGAGTAGCCACCATGGATTTTCCTGGAACCCTTACACCATAAACCCTACAGCCCAGTTGAGGGTTCAGAGTAATTCTTCTAGCCCAGATAGTGGAAAAATATTACTGGCCAAGGTATTACTGTATCACGCGGCTCGGGGCTCGTGATCGGGGCTAAGGTACAATCATAAATTTCTTCTAATAATCCTGAACCTCAAGCTAGGTGCGAAGAATTCTGCGAGGAGAACTCAAAAGGAGGAACCCGGATGAAAAACAGGTCAGAATTATCAATATTATCCTATGGCATTTTAAGACTTAGGGCTTAAGACTGAGGGTTCAGTCCCAAAGTTTGTGAGCACTGAAGGTCTTTCGGCACAGGAGCAGCGCTTAGCTAAGGCTAGGCTGTCAATGCCTTGCTCTTCTGGCAGAGACACTGCTACTAATACACACGGAAGCCTTACAAGTGCCCTATATGGATTGCTCTCTGTAAAAAGGGGGCCCATGTGGGGTTAGTTCGGGGCAGGGCACAGTCCAGCTGCTGCATTCCCTGAAGGTATGGTCGAGCTTTCGTGTGAAACTTGTTGCGCCACCGCAAACGACTTTCATTGTGTGCTATTGCGGCGTGGCGGAGGTCCTAGTAGGGGCTTTCTTTTGAGGGAAGTCCTCAATGGTTTTGCCAAATATAATACAAGGATTATGATGACCCGAGCCCAAAATTAGGACCCTATTATGGTTATGATCGTAATGGGGACTTAATTTTCGAAAGTCAGGGTTGTGAACACGCTCTTATCAAGATATCCTGCAGATGGGGCAGGGTGCCAGGTTCTGTGGAGGCTCAAGGTTGACGGTGTGAAAGGAGTTTTCAGCAGCTTGAAGAGTGGGCCCTGTTTGGGTAACCTGGCCATGCCATCAAATATAGTCGACCTTAAGTAGATAGAATATGGCTTTGGGTATATTATAACAAGATCCCCATATACCCCAGATTCTATCCCTAGACCCTAAACCCTAAATAGTAGTTTCCATTTTCTTTCCATTATCCCCATATAATCCTTATATAACCGCTTTAAAGGGACCCATATTCTATCTACTTGAGGGGGACTATACATTCCGAACTACGCAGCCCCTTCCCAAAAGGAACGCCTGACTTTGAGATGCCCCTCAGTATGTTTTATGCTGGGTAGGGTTTAGGGTTTAGGGTTTAAAGTTATATAACCAGGTCATATTCTACAGTCTACAGTTTCGAACAGTTAGCGTTGTAGATAGCACTTGTGTTTCCCTAATATGCCTGCCGAGGCCTACTGTTTCCGACTCCTTCCCCCTACCGACTCGAGGGTGGCACCTCCAATTCCCAGGGAGCCCAATACCCCTTCATCAAGGAAGATTCCTTGAAACATACATGGGGTCCTAATCTCGTTCCTGAATTAAGGTTTTTTGATTCTCAAAGTTCCAGTTTAAAGTTCAGAGTCTGTGTGTACTGGATGGTGTCCTCATGCGAAAACCATGCAAGACCCAGTGAGCCCAATATCCTTCAAGTGGGGAATGTAGCTGACGTTCTCCTACGATCCTCTTCGTTCCCAGCATGTCGGCCATAGCCCAAACTCCTTAAAGGGGTTATATAGGGGATTGAACAGGACTACTAATGGGGTTATGAAGGGGGATCCTAGGAGTTTGGATCATGGCTCATGCAAGGACCTACCTTCAGCTTTAACAACTTAATGACTAGACCCTAAACCCTAAACCCTTAACCCTTAACCCTAAAACCTAAACCCCTAATCTTAAACCCTAAACCCCTAACCTTTAACCCTAGACCCTGGGAAGTGGTGGGCTTCCTACAGTAAGCGCTAAAGCCATGCACCCTGGAGACATCCCCTTTAGCCCAAGCCCTACACTCTGAGCTGTAGGTCCTGAATTCCAAGTCCTAAGGGTTTAGGGTTTAGGGTTTCGGTCCTGACCTGAATTCCAAGTCCTACGTCAAATGCCCGACTTGCAATGACTCACTTCAGGTTAGCAGGGAATGAAGGAATGGAAAAGTTCATATTGCTGGGGATCATATAGGGGCTACTATAAGGATCCGTTCCTTTACTCCTTGCCAGCTGTAAAGCCCTAAGCCCTAAACCCTAAATGGTAGTTCCCCAAAGTAGAGGACCCCAATATAGAACCTAGAATAGTATAGTCCTCATTCTAGGGACCCCCCCAAAAAGGTACCCCTAATTTTGGGAAAGCCTTAAACCCAGGTAATGAGGGCTGCGACTCATCGGAGAGCTGGCTCCAGGTTGGCACGGTGCTACTGGGCTGCGTCACTTAGGAGCCCAAGGAACCCTAATTAAGGTTTAGGGTTTTGGGCTTTGGCTTTAAAGAATAGGGTTCAGGGTTTAGGCTTTAAGGAATGTTCCTTACATCGTAGTCCCTTGAAAGAATACCTAGGATGATATAGGGGTACACTTCGGGTACACAGGGGTATAAGGGTCTGCAGGGCCCTTACTTAAGGAATATAGCTTAACACAGATTAGGGGACATTTAAGGTGTATATTCCGCAAATGCCGAATTTCAGGTTGTGAGGGAAAACGTCACTGCACAGTAGGGATGGTGTAGGGCTTCAGGGGGATATGTCAGGGACATTTCGACTATCGAGGGAAGATACACAGTGCTGCATGGTGATTAGCCTTCTGTAAACAAAGAACAGTACTTAGGGGGCCCTAAGCCCAAAACCTTCCCGAAATACGTTTGAGTCCTGTTCATTATCACCCCGATTTCAGAGCAGGTATACGGTGGTTTCCAAAAACTAGGCCCCGCTTTGAAGCAGTTCCCATGGGAAGCATCATACTGTCTTGTCGTCTACGTTGGAGCGCCCTGCTGATAGAATTCCATATAGGAGGTCGTGTTGTTGAGCTTCACTCGGAATGCCTCCTCTTGATTGGAGCAATTGAAGGTTTGGGACCCTTATATATCGCCGCTTAAACTTCGGATCCTTCCTTAGTAAAGAGATCCGAGGCACCCATCATTTGCAGAGCTCTGCAGGTAAGATAGGTCATTCAATTACAGTACTTCAGTAGTTTTGGGCACGCGCATATCTTTCACGGAGCCGACTGCCACCCCAGGACAAAATCAAGGTGTGTCATGGCGCGCAGTAGCAAGGTGCCGCCGCGGGTAATCGGACCAGGATAAGCCCTTAGCGAGGTTTTTGTGAGCCTAGGGCATACGGTTTGGGGTATGGGGTTTCTTTTCTCTAAGGAGCACCTCCTTCACGATATCAAGCTTGCCTAGATAAATCCCCGCAGCCCCTAAGCCCTAAACCCCTAAACTGTAGACTCTAATCCCCACACCTTAAGCCCTAAACACTTTCAACTCTAGACTCTACACGCTACAACCCCGAAGCCTACACTCGAACCTCTACACCCTAAACCCTAAACAAATTCCAAACTCCTGGAGCGTGGCGAGTGCCTAGGCAGACGGTGATGGCGTATGCCTTTGCTGCGAGAACGACTCTGGGCCGCATTCCTGCTGTTGGTTCGTGGTAGGGAATGGAGGAACGGATCCCTATACTTTAGAGTTTAGGGCCTAGAGTAGGGAATTCAGGAGTGGATCCCTATGACTAGTAGCTCCCTTCTACAGTCCCCGAGAATGTTGTCGTTGCAAGTTGTTCCGCATCTTTTCATTCCTTAGTTGCCAATGACCAGCAATTCAACAAAGTAGCAGGGCTGGCACAAGTTGCCCCATCCTGACCAATTCTTTTTCTGTTGTGGTTGCTGATGATCACCTTGATCATTACATTACGGTTTCCACATTTCATCATCTGCGAAGCGGATAAGCTTCAACGTTTTGAGGGCAAGATAGAACCCAGCACAAAAAGATTGACCTAAAGCTAACAGATCAAAAGGCAAAGCCTCTGTTGTAGAAGCCCGGATAGTCACCAATTTTTATTCCTTCATAACTTACTCCCTAACTGTAAACCCTAACATAGCCACTGTACAATCATAGTTATGTAGCTTCATAACCCCAAACCCTAAACTCTAAGCCCTAAACACTACTCCAAAAACTTATAGGTTTAGGGTTGGGATAGCTATGTTGCTTGGGTGATCCCTGCCCTCCGCCTAGGCTGGGAGTGTCGCCTTTCTCGACGCCGACGGAGACCATCAGGTATGTGAACAAGCCAGGCCACATTTGAGCGGTATATTGTTTAGGGTGTGAGGTTTAGGGTTTAGGATTTAGGCTTCAAGGCTTAGGGTTCAGGATTTACGCTTTATGGTTTAAGGTTCGGGGTTTCAGGGTTGAAGGCTCAGGCTTAAAGGTTTAGGATTTAAGTTTTTGGGTGTAGGGTTACAGGTTTGGCCAACGCACAACTCATGGCCAATGTCGAGGCTAAGGATTCGGGGCCAGTTAATGTCTCATAGTCAAATTTATAGTCTCCTAAAGTTGCCACTAGAGATAATCTTGGTACTTCCAAATACCACTGCCCAGTCCAGCCTAAACCTAAAGCCTCATGCCTAAAGCTATGACTCTAAACTCTAAATCCTAAACCCTCAGCCCTAAATCCTAAGCCTACAACCCTATGTAGGTAGCTTCAGCCTTGTACCCCCAACCCGTGACCCCTAAACCCTAGTCCCATAAACCTATGCGAGCTATAGTCTATAGTCTAAACTCCTTAGGGGGGGGGGTTGGGAATTGTATACGGCAGCATGATAGGGGGTTATTGAGAGGGAGACTTGGAGTTTAGAGTTTCGACTCTAAACCCTATACCCCTATACCCCTATCCCTGACCTCGAAATCCTAGTCCCATAACCCTATGTAGGTAGCTTCACCCTCTTCAGTGGCATCAAATCCGGTGCCACTCCACTCAGCTTCGATGGAAATCAATTCCAAGGTTCGAGACTCAGATTGGAGGGTTTAGGGGTTTAAAATTTGAGGATTAAGGTCTAGGGCTTAGGGTTTCGGATTGCGGTTTCAGGGGTTGGGGTCTAGGGTTTGGGATTTACGGATGTAGGGTTTAGTGTGTGAGGTTTGTGGGACCCTCTATGGATCAGGGGTTCAAGGTTTAAGAGCCTCGTGGGAATGATGCTTAGGGCTCATTCCACTATTCCCTTTTACCCCCTACCCTAAACCTTATAGCAGGTGGGAAATCTGGGGCATTCGACCTCGATGTGATGTTTTGGGTGTTATTTGTTCCCAGACAGCCCTTCTACCTCCGATACCTCACATGGAACTGGGACCCCGGCACACTCACTAATTAATGGGTATTGGAGTCCTTGGGTTCCGTAAGGCTCACCCTTACCATGTCTCGTGGCTCAGACCCTTAATTCATTCCCTTACCCAGTGCCATTCTCACGCACGGCTGCCTGTTTGAAACTTACACCTACCTTGGGTTGGTGGGTTCTGCAAAATTTTGCTTTGGCATCAGAAGCATTGGATTCCGTACAACAACTGTCTCGGGTTTGGGGTAAAGGGTCCCTAGTCTTTAACCCGAGTGTTTTTCGCCATGTACGCCTTCTATGGCCCTCAGGTAAGGGAACCTCCAGGTAACTCTTTTTCTGGGAGCCTTAGATTAGGAGGAGGGTGGGGGTCAGGTGCCTAACAATCAGTCGCAGGAAGCTAGGAACCAGAAGGCTTGTGCACAATTAGCTGATTGCTGTTAAGGAACTCAACTTACGTTACGATACTAAGGATACATTGTACATGATATGGTTTCCCCACTGCTCCAGTTTCCATTTCACGTTAATCAACAGCAACCTGCTTGGAGGATCCCGCCCCGCCCTAAATTCCCCAAGCCCTGTAGCACGTGTGAGCGTGAAGGGGGGTTCTCTAGCGATTGGAAAACTTCAGCTGTAAACCCCCAAACCCTAAACCCCAAACCCCAAAACCCTGTTTTCTTGCAGGTTCATGGCGCTTACAACCCAAAGAAGAAGAGTCCCCCTTAAGTAGATAGAATATGGCTTGGGGTATATATCATAATATGATCCCCTCTACCCCATATTCTATGTACTTAAGGGGGACTAGAACTCCATACACCTATCACCCAAGCTTAAGGTCCCCCAAGTCTCCTGGCATGGCTATGAGTGGCTCATACGTTATACAATATTCGCTAGGGCTTGCAGCACTTGTGTGTTTAGGGTTCATGCTTAGGGTTTAGGGTTTAGGGCAATAGGGAAATCCTAAACCAAAAACCCGCTATTCGGCGTGGAAGCCCCATTGATGAACTCGAGTTTGCTTCACAAGGTTCGGGGTTGAGCCTCAAGCTTCAGCTTAGCAGTGGGGGCCGTTTAGGGTTTAGGGTTTAGGGTTTAGGGTTTAGGGCCCTTAGTTACATATGGTGTCTCTAGACAAGGTATAAAAAGGCATCCGAGCATGAAGGGGTTAGGGCCCAAACCAGAGGTCCATAGTACCAACATACCAACCCCAATACCCTGAACCCCCTTAAACCCTAAAGCCTACATCCTAAATCCGGTAAGCCTTCAACCCTAAACCCTCATCCCTAAACTCCACTATCTACCATATACCCATATTATGGCAACTTAACCCTAAACCCCCAATTCTGAGCCCTAAACCCTAAACCCTAGATCCCAAATCATATACCCTAATACCTAAACCTTAAACCCTCAATCCTAAGCCTTTATACCTAATCCCAAAACCCTAAATCATAAACCCTAATACCTTAACTCTACACCCCAAATCATAAACACTAATACCTAAACCCTAAACCCTTTAGAACCGCAGCAATTCCTCTGAGGCGAAGCACTCCTGAAGCACCTTGACCTGAGGATTCTCCCTGCATGGGTTTTGGGTTTAGGGTTTCAGGGTTTCAGGGTTTAGGGTTTCAGGGTTTCAGGGTTTAGGGTTTCAGGGTTTCAGGGTGTAGGTTTTAGGGTCCCTTCAACTGTAGTCTCCAATTATTTTTCACTTGTACTTTAGTACAAACATGAGGAGGACGTATTGTTAAACAAAAGACATAGTTTGATCTAGGTCTAGGGGAATATAGTCAAGCGTGGATACAGTGGTTCTTGCGGGTGTTTCTTCAAAGGGGGATGTAGGGGGCGTCTAGGTATATGATAGAAATTTGGACTTTGGGTTTATGGCTCGGGACCAGCATTTGTGGCTTAGGCTGAAGTCTTACAGACAGGGCCTTCAAATCCCTTTCCGTGGGGGTCTGAAGAGTGTTTGGGCATTGATCTTTTTTTTCATTCCATGCACTGAGCTAAGTCTGCGACTTTAGGGCGGGTTTTGAGTATTTAGTGCCATTCAGAGCTGTTGTTATAACCCTAAATCCTAATCCCCTTTTCTAGGCTGCATGTGTGGTTTAGGCCAAAATGCGGTGGTACGTACTCGCGGCTATGGTTGCACTGCGCGAAGGCTTCCCAAGCTTGCCACCACTCCAGCTCCGAAAGGTTCCTAAACCCTAAACCTTGGGTTTAGGGTTTAGGGTTTAAGGTCTAAGGTTGGGTACTGCCCCCACCCAGTAACAGTCTATATTAGGGGTCCTATTAAGGGCTATATGTAACTATATTATAAATATGTGGGGGGGAGTACCCAACCTAAACCCTAATCAGTAATCCCTAGACCGGTTTAGTTGACTTGAAGTTGCTGTCACGAATGCTAGCAGGATTTTGGCAGCAGGAAGCCCTAAAACAAGGACCCTACAAATATCCTACGACCATAACTGGGTCCTAATCGGGGTTGGGGCATCGAAGATCCCACTAGTAGCTGGGGTTAAGCTGTCCGGAAGGCGCCGAGTGTGACTGTGCAAGGAGTGGACATGAGCTATAGTCTAATCTCCTTAAAGGGGGTAAGATAGCGGACTGTATAGGGGAGGATTACAGGGGGGGTATTCAAGGGGCTATTAAGCGGGATGCCAGGAGTTTAGACTATAACCCTATAATCCCCTGTATAACTCCAGTTTCCATGTCATTTTCCATGATCTTTTCTTCCATTTGATTCTTCATTCTAGGGGTTATTAAGGGCGATGCTAAGAGTCTAGACTACAGCTCATCTGATATTCTTGCAGCGCACAGCTGCATAGGACCGCTCCTGGCCTGTATCTGGCTGCTTAGGACCTGGGATTCCCAAGAACCTCTGTGTGAGGTTAGCTTATTGGCTAAGTAGGGAATAGGGCATGTATTCTATGTATAAAATGTAGGGATTAGATAGGGATTATAGTCCCTTATTCCTTTGTGTGTGTGTGTGTGCGCGCGTGTGTGTGTGTGTGTGTAATTCTAAACCCTTTGCTGGTCTTTGGTTAGCTAGGATTGAAGGTGTAGTAGTCTCTATATAACACATCATAGTAACGTCGGTGTTCTTTTCCATTCCTTCATTCGCACTCTTAAGCCCTAAGCCCTGAACCCTGAACCCTATAGTAGTTTGCATTTTCTATGGTAGTGTGCATTTTCTTTTCCATTCCTCCATTCCCAGCTAACCAAAGGGCAGTTTGGTAGGAGCCCTCGTCCCCAGCCTTTGCCATAAGGTTACTTTCGCTGGACAGCGAGGCCACCCGCTTAGGGTTCAGGGTTTCGGGTTAGGGTTTAGGGCCTAGGGCTTAGGGGTTCAGGGTTCAGGGTTTAGGACTTAGGGTTCCAAAGGACTTAGGGTTCAAGGTTTAGGGTTTCGGGTTTAGGGTTTAATTTTGGGTCTTAGGGTTTACTGGAAGTTCCCTGAACATAATGTGCAACTAGAACCCTAAGAGCCAGCTGAGAGTCTGGTTTCTACAGGGGCTGCACATGAATTACGAGTTGAAGACTTTAGGTTGGGTGGAGCCCCCCCCACCTAGTAATGGTGACCATAGGGGATGATGGTAGTTATGTCAGGGCCCTCTGAAATTCCTAGTATACCAGGGTTACAAGGTGTGGGCCCTAAACCCTGAACCCTGAACCGTAAAACCCATCACAGGCTAGCGGGTCCACCTAAGGTTCAGGGTTCCGGTTAAGTTGGCTTTAGCATTAGGGTTTCAGCTGTGACTCAATAGCGGTGATTGTAGGGATCCACCTCGCACTACCCCCTAAGCACAGCCAAGGCATTGTAATCAATACTGCTATTTTCTATTATTTACTACTCTCTACTATCAGTCATTACTATTTGCTGTTATATACTATTAATACTTTTATGATTATTTTATCTTCTACTTTTATTACAATTATGCTACTATTATGCCGATGCTATTGCTCTTGCCGTCGTAGCAGATACGCTGGACTAGGCTTTGTGTACGTACGGCTCCTTTCTGCTATCGTTCATTTTGCTTTCCTTCCCGTTCTGCTCCTGAATCGCTTCGAAATTCATCACCCCACTGGCGCATGTCTCTGCCAGATCATCATGTACCAGGCTATACTTGCAAAGAGCGTCTTCCAGAACCCTCTATTGACAAGGTGCATGAAGGTGACCCAATGGTGGCAGCACCTTGAAATTAAAGGCACAATGGCGGAATGACTCTCAAGCTTTCCGCAGAACGGCAGTCCTTCCCAGTGCTCACCCCTCCATGGACGACATGAAGTGATGCCTTTCCGCAGGTCAACGCAGCCGGATCGACACTTGCAGACACCTATGCTGTGAGGACTGCAGAAACTTGCGTGTGCTCAAGGGGTAGTCCGGGATTACATGGGGATTGTGATTGGCATTCGTTTCCCCCCAGATGTTTTTGTCCGAGGACCAAGGGGCAAGCAGAGCTGCAAAATGCACTGGACAACGAGTGCGGGTCGCAAGATTTTCCGGCTGCACTGATTGAAGCTTATCTGCACTTGCTTCCTTGAAATTCACGGCTGCTCCCTCAATATGAAGCTAGACTCACGATTTTGCTTCATTCTGAGGCAGGTCTAGTCAAAGTGATAGAGAGTCTGCCGACAACACCTCTGGCACAGCTAGCGGAAGTTACGACGTACACTTGGGTGAGAGCAGTATCCAACTTCTTCCTATACCGAAATGTGCTCGTATTAGACGTTGCTGTTACCTTTGTACTGGAAACTCTCAAGTTTCATGATGCTGGAGAAGTAGTTTCCCAAAATACAGGGCACCCACTATATGCCCCAATACACTACAATCCTATTAGGCGGACCCACAAAATCTACACCCAATTTCGGGAAACCTTTAAACTTTGTACTCTGAACCCTACATATCTATCTCCCGCTAGAACCCTTATTTCATAAGCCCCTTTAAACTCCTTCTGAGGGATCCCAGAAACCCTCAACCTCAAAACCCCAGAAGTTTCAAGCCTGGCCCGCATTGTTTGCAATGCTTGCAGCATCCCTGAACGAAGCAGTCTGGGAGTTGTTCCAACTCATCCCTGTACTTAGGGTATATTCTCCAAAGTTGTAAGGACCCTATGATCTTCTAATGATCCATACTTATATCCCTGCTGTTCTCATCGGCCCTTCCATATAGAGAGGTAAAATCCTAATCCCTAAGCACTACTCCCCTACTTCCAAACCCTGTAAATGCATATCGATGTGCATGCATGCATGCATGAATTAGATGGATAGATGGATGGACGGATGGATGGATGTCTGAATCTATCCTCCCAACCGTAACCCCTAAACCCCTAAAC